>SZYD01001203.1:0-82702 GCA_009363875.1 Mikania micrantha | reverse complement strand
ACTTGCAAAAAACAAAATTGGCAAAAAAATTTTTTAATATTTTTACAACTCAGTTTCTGATAACGAGCTAAATTTTTACCATGTGTTCCTATTTAATCAACTAATTTTTACAATAAAAAATAAGTGTAATATATATTTAAGATGAGTGAAAAGTTTTTTTTTAAAGATGGAAAGTTTTTGAAAACTGAGGGAACATTATTTATATTTACTTCTCGTTACGTTAGTGTAATTATGAACGCCTGAATTTTTTTTGGCATGACTATACTGGAATTAACGAGAAAATATAACGAGTTTAATGGTGTAATTTTTATAAAAAAAGACTATATGAGTTAATTTGATCAAGTTAGTAAAAAAGTTAGAATACGATTATCCTAGAAAGATTGAAACCTGAATGTTGGGTGAAAGGTGATAAGTACGGAAAATCATAAAAAATATATGATATATATGTTAAACAATTCATACGGGTCGGATGAGTATAGTATGTGAAATATATATACATATATGTGTGTGTGTGTTTATATTCATTCAAATATGCATATAAACATTTCGAACAAAAGGGTGAATAGATATAAATATATATTGACATGTATAGAGTTTAACAGAAAAACAAGATTTCAATCGAGAGGATAATCAAGCAGGATCCTTTGCAGATAGAGGTAAGTAATCTAACCGAATACTATATGAGAAATGATATAAACATGATTCGATGCAGAGTCGGGTGTTTTTATGGTGGGTTAGAGTTGTTATGGTGATTTTTCTAATAATGATTGAACAAGATTAATGTATAGATATAGTAGAATACATGTGAATTGTATATATGGTGGATTCATAGTAGTTTATAAAATATATGGTGGATTCATATCAGTTCATAAAATATATGGTGGATTCATATTAGTTTATAAAATATATGGTGGTAAATAGAGGATACACCTCTAATATGGTGGTCGAAATTTATTTTCCTTGTAGTGGCAAAATGTAAGGTTTACACCTTCGTTATAGTGAAAAAAATGTAAGATTTATATCTTACTTATGGTGGTAGTAATCCTATTATATTGTGGTTATGTAAGGAATGATTTCCCTTACTATATGGTGTAGATGGTGGATTCTGACTAATGTCAGTTTAAAAAAAATGGTAGCAAGTATTAATTAACGTGGGTGGTGATAACTATTCTTTTTGTACAAATATGGTTGCATTGATTACTTAATTAGCGTTTTGCTAACTTAAAATGTTGGGTGTAATTGTAGGCAAAGCTCCAATGCAATAAGGAATGGAACAAGTCTTGGATTGGTTATCCAAGGTTTTGCATGACACGTAACAAAATGTTTTGATGAAACTTAAACTTTACACATTATGGGTTGTTGTTTTAGTCAGTTTCGTTAAATAGTTGTAATGGTTCGAATTTTATACGGTGGTAATGTATATTAGTAGTAGTCAATAATTATGAGTTTGAGCAGGTTTGTCTTCGTAAGGAAATTGATATATTTTAGAATGGGTCATGCCGAAATTTAAAAAAATCTGGCACCATATTTCCGCACGTATTTTAGATAAAACTATTATAAAGTGGGTGTAACACAGGGTGGTATCATAGCCACAGGTTATAGAAATTAGGTTGACCTAGTGACTTAGACTATAATCATAGCCTCGTATAGTGACACTGAGTGCACCGAACATAACTAAAGAACAAAACTTGTTTTGATTGGAACCAGAATAGTCAGGTGATACAAATTACAGTTATGAGTGACCAGCATAACTAGAATCTGCAACATGTGTGCATTCTAGTAAATTTCAAGACAGGGATACCAATAACAACATTAATTACGAATAGTTGCTTTAAGATAGGAATACATATCATGGTTGTGCTAAATGTTACTACTGAATATTCATTTCAAGATGCTGATCTAGAAATTGTGTTTGGTATAGCAATGGCCAATCCAGAGAACAATACATCTACCAATGGTCCCGTACGTGATCCAAGATGAGACACCTAGCTCTACTGAGGGCTCAAATACAATGTCATCTTCAGCAGCATCCAGAGTAGTACCCTAGGTTTCTCATATGGCACCATTAGTTCCCCAGACACCACCACTTGTACCATACACACCACCTCGATATCCTCAGGTGTCAGATGAGGACACATGTCACACCCCGAGCCGGCGTGCTGGATCGACTTTCCCGTTGGCGAAAAGGTCTCGGGGTGCGATATCGGGTGATAATCAGAATGATCAGATTGTTTATGTTGCACATCATATATAATGAGAAAACACTAAATAAAATATAATTACAAAGTTAAATTATATCAGTATCGTTCATAATTTAACAATGTAAATCTACTATCACCATCATAAATTTTCTATCTTGTATCTGCACAAGATATACAAAATAATATGAATAATGATGTTCAAAAATTATGCACGTCCAAAAATACTAGGTCCGGCATCGTAGTCAAATAAACGAACATCTTAGTTAACCTGTTCGTCACCTAAGAAGTCATGCAAGAAAATAAAAGTCAACACATGGTTGGTGAGTTCATATAATTTTGTTATTTAAAATGAATTTGAACAAACTGACCGGATGACAACCTTAACCTCATCAACAACCACCTATGCTATCCAGTCACGTAGGCTTATATATAGTGCATACGTAGGGTCAAGCCCAGCCGCCAACCCACATACCGACATACCGAACCACATAGCATATTATTGTCAATGATAATTAAGCATTTCATCCTCAACCATCATCATACTTGTTTCGTTAGTTTCGTCACCATGTTTGTTCCGTTAGATTCGTCAAAACACTTGATTCGTTAGTTCCGTCAAAACATTAGTTTCGTTAGTTTCGTCAAGACACACAACAACACCATAGCGAATGTGGAAAAATGTGGAAGTTGTTAATTTGAAATGCTTAAATAAATTAATAAATAAACATTTAGGTTAAAAGCTAATTCCTAATGATTGGGCCTTGTCAAACTCGAGTAAACTAGTCTGTCAATCAAAGGTTCTTAGAAGTTAGGGAATTCTGTAACTATCATCAAACATGCGACGTATAATCAATCAGTCTAGCTAGGACATCTTTTGAATTATAAGATTTTATAGATTCGTTTGTGATTCGTCTAGATTCTTCCCTTGTTTTGTATAGATTCGTTGATACATGTTATCTTTGATGGTTCACAGACTTTCCCCTGAAAATGATTTATTGTTTCTTCTAGTTTTGTTGCAAGATGTATTTGATTTGTTGATCATTGAATACTAGATTCGTTGAACAAATGTACTCTTGATTCGTTGATCGTCAAAAACTTGGTTCGTTGAACTTTGAATATAAGTTTCGTAAAAATTGTTTCGTTTGATTCATTGAACTCGCGCACTTGTTTCGTCGAAATAGTTTTGTTTGATTCGTTGAACACACGCACTTGTTTCATCAAAATAGTTTCGTTTGACTCGTTGAAATGTTTAGTTTAACACAAATATCCTCTTATATTATAAGTAGATAAGCTTAGTAAAACCTGCATAAAAAGTTTACCTAGACATGATCTAGGATCTCATTTATACATAAAAAATATATAGAATTTAAAAGCATTTAAGTAAAATATAATCGAAAGAAATAATTTACGCATGCTTCTCAGCCCCGCGTTTATAAAACAAAATGTTTAGAAAAGGGGCAATAAACTCACTTGTGTTGCTATGCAATTGAATCACCAAAGATATGCGCGCTTGTTAATTGTATCCTATGTGTCTTCAGCACCTGAGTTGATTTATTATGATTCGAATGCGATAAGTATTTAGATTTGACTTATATAGGGTTTAGGTCTCAGTGTGCAACTAAGTGTCCTATATACTTTCTAATGTGTTGCTAGAATTTCTCTAAGTTATTCTAATTTGTCACACCCTTACCCTTAACCGATAAAGAATTAACCTTGTTTACATAAGGTTTGCAAAATCAAAGACATAATCTTTTAATAAATTATCATCTATAAGTTTTTATTCAAATTATAACATTTTACGTTTAGAAAATCATCTAAGTTACTTTAAAAATAAAATATATTTATATGTTATAAATCGTTATATTTTAGTAAAAGATAAGTTATTTTTATGAAACATACAAGTTAAACATGTTAGGACTTAAGTTAATCCAAGTAGGTTAATCACTAAGTCCCTTGATAGTTCTTTGTTGTCATTCTTGGTTCTTGTTCCTTATTGAATTGATTATCAAATAAGTTATTCTTTGAACAACTCAATTGACACCAATTTAAATGTTGAATGAAACTCCAAATATTGATTGTTGACATCTTAATGTCAACGTTCAGATCCTTAGTTAAAGTAACCCCTTTTGTTACCTTGTTCAAAACATGACTTAGTTTTAAACTATGGTTTATGATCAAACATTTGTTTTAAAATTTACCTATGTTTTTAACCCAAAGTTTAAGTAGTATAAGTGAGAACATATTATCCCGATTGCACCCAAACCTAATTTCATTCTAGCTATTTGGAAGCACATAATTGTAACACTCGTAATAAAAGATGTAATATTATTTAGGTGGTTATGTGACCCACCATGGATTACAAATTTATAGATTTCACATGAAATATGTATTTCTTGGCCTTTCTCGGCCATTTTATTCAAAAACAAGGAGCTTTTCGGCCACTTTATTCCACCCATTTGGGTTTCTCGGTCAAACTCATTTAAGGAAACGAGTTTTCGGCCAACTCATTAAAATAAATGGGTTTTCGGCCAAGCATATTTTAATTGGAGGGTTCTCGGTACTACCCTACCAAGTGGGTTGTGTTCTCCGCCCTTTAAAGGGGTTCTCGGCCAAGACTCATTTAAAGGGGATGGGTTTTCGGCCAACTCATCATGTTGAATGGGTTTCTTGGCCTACCCTCCCAATTAAAAGGTGTTCTCGGTCAACATTCAAGAAAAGAGACGTTCTCGGTCAAAACAAAGGTTCTTGGTACTTCGTCTTCAATCTCCGTTTCTCAACTTCATATTTGCAGGTTTTTAAAGAAATATCCCCGATCTTAAATCATTTTAAGCCCAAATAATTCATAAAAAGCCCATTTTAAAATGAATCTATCAAGGTTTGATAGAATAAATATGATTCTTGTAAGACTAAATATTACAATATGGCCCTTATGATTATTTAATTAAATATGATCAATTACCTAAATATCCCTAACAGATAGATAATTATTTGATGGACGTAATTATCCTTATTTATCCTAATTAGGGTTTCCCCTTGGGTGTATATAAATAGAGACTAAAGGCTCCTAATTAAAGGTTACTCATTATTAACATCATAATCACGTTTTCTCCTCATTCTCAAGAGAATTCGTGAACCCTATAACCGAGCCTCTCTTCTCATCTCCATTTAATGATATTGATTTTTTTTTATCTAGGGACTGGTTATGTATATACTTTTTTTTAATTTAACAGCATATATACTCACTTATACTATACGTTTTGTATAAACAAATATGAGACATATTTCGTCCTTTGACACGCATTATTATGGTGACGAAGAAGCAAGCGATGAAGAAAAAGGGAGAAAAGGGAAACTTAATGTCCATTTTTTTACTTGATCAATTTTTTCATATTGTGGTTGTTGGTGACTTTATATGCATTTTGTGTATGATTTAGAACATCCATTGTAATTAAGTGGACATAAAAAGAAGTTTCATGTTATTCTCGTATCTTTCATATGTCTCGTACAGGTCTATACAACATGTACGTATAGGCCAAAGCCAATCATTATTTATTAGATTTTTCAGTGTTAATGACTAGACTTCTATATGTCTCGTACAGGTCCTATACAAGGCATATATGACACCAATCCTTGTCAAATCAGTGGGTGTCAGAGGGGGGCGAGAGGCCATATATAGGCCATGTATATGCCATATACGAAATGTATACAAGGCATTTAATATCGATGGCTAGGTTATTAATATAAATAAGTTAAAGCCCTATAAAAAACTCAACAACATGCATGTCACATGAGCCACGTTGAATTTTTATTTTCAAAAAATCTTATTTTCTCATATTATTATATATATATATATATATATATATATATATATGCATGTGTGAGATATCAACGGGGGACCCACTCTTTCGATCGAGAGGACGAGAGCATCTGGAGTTTTGGACATTAAACCCAACGAACGCTGCAGTTTTCATCTCCAACACTGCCCAACGTGTTTAGTTTTACCCTCTTCGAACCCGATGAATGCGTTGTGGACGATGTTTCTCACGTCTGTATTTGTTTATTTACGTTCGTTTATATTTGTTTATTAAGGTTCATCTATGTTAGTTCATTTACGTTCTTTTATATTTGTTCACTCTTTTGATTAAGTTGAATTGGTGACTTGAAGATGATTGCATTTTGTATATGTTTATTAAGGTTATAAGCAATGCGTGTTCAATTAAGTTCGTTTTTGTATCTTTAATTAGCCATGTTTATTAATGTTTGTTTAGTTAGGTTCAATTCGTTTATATTTGTTTACTTATACTTGTCTATGTTCGTAAACTGTTTGTTTATATTGTGAACGAACGAACACGAACACACTAAGTTTTTTAACGAACGAACACAAACAAAAAACCCATGTTTGTTTAAATGTTTGTATTCGACCGTTTGTTTGGTTAAAGTTAAATAAACAAACACAAACATGCATTATTCGTTTTCATTCGGTTCATTTACGGACTTAATTTTCACTCAATATGTTTTAAACTTTTTATACGTGACAATTACAAGATCAGACAAGTGAGAAATGAAAGGAGAGAATTTTGCAGTATTCACGTGTCTAGATTGCTGCATAACGATGTTACCCCTTACCTATGATTATGACCCAATAGTAATCTAGCAAAATAACGTGAATTTAATATACCAAGGGGCTTCTAGCCTAGTAGCTTCCTGTCTTCTCTTATAAGAGGTTTTGAGTTAGAGTCTCATCTAGAGCAAATATTGTTCTGGGTTAAGTCAGGGGGTTTTCCTAGTTGTAGGTTTTCTCCTGGACAGGTGGGTTAGGTGACCACGCTCTGTCGGGCGAAAGAGTGATCTATTTGTCAGGGTGACCGAACGTTTGCTGTTAAAATAGCACATGACTTGTGGGTCTCTTGAAATTAGATTGAGAAAAGCTCGCAAAAAATCTGGCCAATTTTGTTTGGCTTGGCTTGCAAAGAAGCCAAGCATAGGAGTTAGACTTGTGGTTTGCTGGCTTATTTGGTTTAAGCCTAAATAATTTTTACAAATTTCAACCCAAAACAGGAGATATTATCTAAACTTCAATTTAATATTAGCTAAATATTCAAGTAGCATGAATTTTATTCAATTAGCATGAATTTTATGGTCATTTTAATATATTTTTAATAAAAAAATTAATATTAATAAGTGGATGATAATTGTAGCCGGTGAATCTTTATCACTTAATTTATAGAATAAGCTAGATAAAAAGATACAAAATATATTATTTGTTTTTTTATGTATATGAACGTGTGGATAGGACAACAATATCAATTTTCTTTAAAAAATTAAATAAATTACCTCGTGAACATGCTCGGCTCGGCTCGATTCATCTCTATAAACGAGCTAAGCACAAACCCAGAATAACTCGAATAGGCTAATTTATAGACATAATTTTATTGTCCAAATTATGTATACACGGTGTTCTATTTCCATCTTCTTGATCGCTTTCAAGTAATTTTTCTATAGTTATTTATATAACTGTTATATGATTTGATATGTTGCCTAATCTCTATGAACCGTTTTTACAAGATGCCAACCTGTCATCCAACTAATTCTGGGTCACGAGGGGTTGATGTCAGACCCCCACCTCTCGTCACATATTTATGATGTCACTGAGCATTTTAAGCACTTAGTGTGTAAGTATGTAGCATTAGCTTAGAATTATTAGCATTTAGCATTAGCATTAGCATCTAGCATAAACCCGTAGCATTAGCATTTAGCATAACTTGTAGCATTAGCATTTAGCATAACCCGTAGCATTAGCATTTAGCATAACCGTAGCATTAGCATTTAGCATAACCGTAGCATTAGCATTTAGCATAACCCGTAGCATTAGCATTTAGCATAATCCCGTAGCATTAGCATTTAGCATTCACCCGTAGCTTTAGCATTTAGCATAACCGTAGCTTTAGCATTTAGCATAACCGTAGCATTAACATTTAGCATAACCAGTAGCATTAGCATTTAGCATAATCCCGTAGCATTAGCATTTAGCATTCACCCGTAGCTTTAGCATTTAGCATAACTCCGTAGCATTAGTGTTTAGCATAAATACGTAGCATTAGCGTTTAGCATTAGTATTTTGAATATGTATAAAAACATATTTGCAATAGTTAAACATTTGTTTAAAAGGTTTAACATGCTTCTCAGTCCCGAAGTAAAACTCAAAATAGTTTGAAAAGGGACAATGAACTCACCTTGTAGTTGTCGTAGTTGACTTAGCCTAAAACAAGAAATGTGCGTGCTCTTTGTAATTCTTTTTGTAGATTTCACAGTCCTGTATTGATTTCACGTTGTTTAAATTTATAAGTATAAGTTTGCAGGTATTTGTGTGTGTGAGTATAAGTGTTAGCCATAAGCTTTGACTAACACTCATAAGTCTCGGTCACGGTCTTCATTCAGCCTCGATTCAATGCCATAGGTCATTAGTATTACATGTCTTTATGTTGTGTGTTTAGTTTTAACTTGCTCTTAAAATCTCAAAACTTGATCATTATGTACCCATTGTTTGTATTGATAGGTTTTCTTATAAACCAACCCAAACCATATGTATGGCTTGAGCATATGATTTAGAATCCCACATGTTATCCTTGTTAGTCTTGAAACATGGTTATATGGTTAGTCAATAACTATGTCCCTATTTTATAAAAGTAAGGTTTTAAACTTTTTAGGTTCATTAACCCAAACGCCTATAACCTTTGTAGTATTAGTTGCTCATCATCAATTTCTCATGCAAAGTCCCCATTTAAGTTATTAGTGAAAGCCTTTGTTTACTCTTAAGTTAATCGAATCGAATCTTTCCCATGGGCCAAACCAATTGGCATTTGGGCCGAATCAATCGGAGTTGGGCCGAGGCGGTTACTGGGCCAAACCGATGGCCATAGGCCAATTGTGGGGTAACTTGGGCCAAACAGTGGGCTTATTAGAACATGTTGGGCCTACTGAAAATTATTGGGCCAAGTAAAAGCTGTTGGGCCAAAGAATTCTGTTGGGTCTGGAGCATGGTTAAAGGGCCAGATCACATGTTGGGCCGACAGGTGGGCTGTGTGAAGGGCCATGGGCCGAATCAGTTCGAGGGAGTCAACTCTCGGCTGAAGGGTAGTGTTGATCAAATGGGTGACCGATTGAACAGGTTCCAGTCCGAATGAGAGGGCTCCAGCCGAAGGTGATCATAAGGCGAATGAGGCTAGGTTCCAGCCGAATGAGTAAGGGAGTATGAGGGGGACCAAATGAGACAATTCTGGTCGAATGGGTTAGCACCAATCGAATGGGTGGCCGGCGAATGGTTGCATGGTCGAGTGAGGTGGTTGCCGGCGAATGAGGCAGGGCGAAGGAGGATGGCCAAATGTAGAGGTTGGCCGGCGAAAGAAGTCCTTCGGCTATGGGCCTTTCGGCCGTAGGCCATTCGGCGGTCTGCAGATCGGAGCGGCCTATGGAGTTCGAACGAGTGGTTAGCCAAACCAGTTGGTGGTGTTCAGTGGTGTTAGCACTCAAGGGCTAAGTTTCGAGGGTGAGGGTCGAGAAGAACTAGGTTTAGAACCGGCTAGAGTTTTAGGTTGACCAAGGGTGTAGAAAACCCTGTTTTTCGCTACTTTCTTTCACTGATTACCTCGTTTCAGTTTCCAACCCAGATCGGTTGTACTTTCGCGTAGAGGGTGATGAGAGCTTCAATTTGGTTCAAGAACCACTTGATTTCGTTGAGATTTGAGGGAGATATGGTGATTTGAAGCTTGAAAAATGGTGGTGGGAGGTGAATTTCGGGATTAGGGTTTTGGAAGAGAGAAGATGAAGTAAAAATGAGGGAAAGCCTCATTTTAAGGCTTTAAATACCCCGTGGGTATTCGGGTTCGTTTCGGTTGCTCGGTTCGCGTTTTCGTTACGTTTCCGAAACGTAACGCGCGTGTTTACGGTTTTTTAAATAAAAAGGTTATTTTAGGATGTTTAAAAGTACAATTATTGTTAGAAATCATTTTAAATATCGTTGCATTAATTTATTTATCGAATTATACTATTTTTACGTGTTTAGCAAATTCGTTCGCGATTTATTAAAAATTGTTCTGTTTAATTTCATTTGTGATGAGTTTCAAAATTGTAAAATAGGAAATATTTTATTTCCTTAAAATTATCACCGTTCGTATCGTTCTTCGTTTCTTCAGAACGTGTCACCATCGCGCGTATTCGTTCGAATCGTCATTCGAACGAACACGACGATGGTTCGGCTTTCTGATTCTTGTTCTCTACTGTTCAGTCATTTTTTCAGAACGTTAAACTATCAGAATCATTCGTACAGATCGTCACCTATACGAATAACTCGTCTGTTTAGCATTCTGTAACAACAGTTGTTATGTGTTTGTTTTGTTTAACCTCGCATACGTTTATACACTATAGCATCAATTCAAGTACCTATGTTTCAACACTGTGTTGTCTGACATGTTTCTAACTGTTAAACTGTTAAGTTTAATCAGATTACAGAAACAATAGCATAATAGTTTAATATCAAGCATCATGATATTAGTGGCATAACAATAGTAGTTTGTACCTGAGTTACTGTGCGTTTACTGTTCAGTTTACTGTTCCGGCAACGTTTCTGGCACAGATGTTACATTACGTGTACGAAGGTAAAAGCGGAACACCAGAAACCGTCTGGTTTACTGGAACAGCCTGAGATTCCGCTCTGGAAGTGGGAACAAATAGCTATGGACTTTATTACCAAGCTACCCCGCACTTCCAGTGGTCATGATACGATTTGGGTTATCATTGATCGTTTGATGAAATCTGCTCACTTCTTGCCAATGCGTGAGACCTTCACGATGGATAAATTGGCGAGACTGTACATTAATGAGATAGTGGTACTCCACGGTGTGCCATTGTCCATTATTTCTGATAGAGACAGCGGATTCACATCAAGCAACTGGCAATCATTACAGAAATCTCTAGGGACGCATCTGAGTACAACTTACCATTCACAAACAGACGGTCAAAGCGAACGTACAATTTAGACCCTGGAGGACATGTTGAGAACCTGTGTGTTGGACTTCGGTGGGAATTGGGATTCTCATTTGCCACTGATCGAATTCTCCTACAACAATAGTTACCACAGCAGTATTGGATGTGCTCCATTCGAGACTCTTTATGGTCGAAAATGTCGATCACCGATCTGTTGGACTGAAGTTGGAGACAACCGTATAACTGGGCCAGAGCTTATTCAGGAAACCACTGACAAGATTGCCCAGATTCAACAAAGACTACAAGCTACTAGGAGCAGACAAAAGAGCTACGCCGACAAACGGCGCAAGCCGCTAGAATTCCAAGTGGGAGATCGTGCCATGTTGAAGGTATCCCCTATGGAAAGGAGTAGTACGCTTTGGAAGGAAAGACAAGTTAGCACCACTATACGTGGGACCGTTCGAGATTATCGAGCGTATTGGTCCTGTGGCTTATAGGCTGAGATTACCGGATGAACTCAGTGGGGTGCATGACGTGTTTCACGTCTCAAACTTAAAGAAATGCCTTGCTGACGAATCACTCGTCATTCCGATTGAAGAAATTCAAGTTTATGAACAGTTACACTTTATTGAGGAACCTTTGGAGATTATGGATCGCAAAGTTAAACAATTGAGGCGAAGCCGTATTCCGATTGTAAAGGTTCAATAGAATTCAAAGCGCGGACCTGATTTTACTTGGGAACATGAAGATCAAATGAAGTCTAAGTGTCCCCAACTGTTTACGGAGGAAGACGTACCCGATAATGACTCTTAAATTTCGGGATGAAATTTCTCTAACAAGGGGAGACTGTAACATCAGTGCCGGAACCGTACCGGAACAGTGATCTCAACAGTAACTTGAACAGTAATCAAGTACAAAGTATACGTGTTTCACTTTATGTCTTATTCATATCATGTGTCATTATCATGTTGTGTTATCAAATAGCAAATTCAGAATCATTTCAGATAAACAGAACTCAGAAAACATGGTTCATCAGTCAGATAATTATCTGGCAATACAGAACCATCATGCAACTATTTGTTAGGATTTTATTACGTATAAACGTATGTGAGGCTTTACAGAACAAAACAACACGTATGTCGTTACGTGAATGCTAAATCGACGGATTGTTCGTATAGGTGACGATCTATACGAATAAATCTGAAAGTTTAACGTTCTGAATAATGTCCGATAATCAGAAAACAATATTGAAGAGTATAGTTATCGACGTGTTTGTACGGGACGATTCGAACGAATATGCGCGACGACTGTACGATTCGATTTTAAACAGTTAGCTAAATATTTCTGAAAATTTTAGATAAACGAAAGATATTTAGATAATTTATTAGGAATCACAACCTAAAATAATTTGATAAATCTTATTTTATAAATCGAACCGTTTTGTTACGTAAACCACGAGAAATCGACATTTTACGCGAAATCAAACGAGACCGAACAACCGGGTATTCTTGAAACATTTAATGGGTTCATTTATTTCCCCAACCACATTCCACCTACCATTTTCCATCAAGATTTTCGGTTCTCTCTCTCTCTACATACTCTCTCTCTCTCTAAAACTCTAAACCACCTTCTCTCTACAAGAAATCACTCAAATCTCGACTATTTCACGAGCCCTTGGTTTCTAAACGACTATCTCATCAAATAGAACACGAAAGTAAAAGGAATCTAAGTTTCCATCCGTGATTTCGAGGTAAATCTGTAGTTTTAGCTTCGGTTTTCCTTTTAAACACATGTGAATATGGTAGCAAGTTTTAAACTGTTTTAGAGTTACTCCCATGTTAAATCGAGTTAATATGAGTGTAATGGAGGCATGGGGTCGATCAGTAGCTAACAGGGATCAAGTTTTATGGAGAAAAAGGTGCAGGTTTGTGACATAATCGATCGGCCGAACCTGTTGCAAACTAGAAGGAGAGGGCCGAACCTAGGGTTCCTGTAGCCGAACCTATGAGACCCCGAACCCTTCGACGAACCTTCATGCCAAGTGCTTCAGCCGAACCTTCCTAGCTGAACCCTCCCCTCGAACGAACCTGTGCTACTCACGAACCCTATGCTGGCCGAACAGGTGGGATTAGCCGAACCTTTTTGGAGGCCGAACCTGAGCTGAACAACCCTAGAATGCCACAAACCTACTCTCTGTAGGCCGAACCTAGAGTTAAGCGAACCAGGGAGCAACGAACCTGAGGTGGCCGAACCTCTTCTGAGCGAACCCTTGGCCGAACCTTCTTCTCTCGAACAAACCATGGATGTAGCGAACCTTTGAACGAACCAGGCAATAGGTTCGCTGGATTCCATGCACTTCGAACCTAGTTATCAATAAAAGATGGGGGGGCCTAGTACGGTTGAGCTTGGGATTGTTAAGATGAGTAAATTAGAATTGGCTAATCTAAGAAATCACATAAATAATGATCATATCTAAACGGTTGATGCTATACTTGATCTTACAAATCAAAAGAAATAAATATATGGGTGCATGAGTGTGTGTGTGTGTGTGTGCGCATGGGTTGAGTAGGAAATCCATGCATGGAAAAATGTAAATTCTATTGTGAGTGTGATGCAAGCGGTCAGTATACTAAAAACAAGACTAAATTAGAGCTAATTAACCTGAGCTAAAAACACAAAATCTAATCCTAGACCTATACTTAACCTAAACACCTAGTAATAATCGGAAATCCTAAACTAGACCGCTACTAAGGAAAGTGTACCTATCGGTGGCAGAATAGCTGTCGGAAGTCCGGATATCGAACCAATGGACACTAGTTGTCACACCCTGATCGTTGCGGAAGCGTACGGTGTGACGTCAAGGTTTCACAGTCATGATTTACAACAACAACCATACATGTTTCTAAATTATAGTGCAATAATACAATTACATTAGCCACAAGCCTAATGTAATAACAGTTTTATCAGAGTTTCACAAATATATATGTATTGCTATTACACATATATATATACTAAACGTTATATCACACTGATGAGTCTGTCACTAATAGACTCTACTATACTCCTCCCAAGCTTGAACTCCCAGCTCCACCCCCTGTATCACTACACCCCCTGTATCATTTGGCATCTGAGAAAACATGGTTTTAAACAATCAGCATATCGCTGGTGAGTTCACATGTTTATTTGTTAAAGAAAACTATCAAAATGTATACAATGTATCACAAAATATTTAAATGTTTGCATAAAAAGAGTTCAATAATGTTAATGTCCCAAATAGGGTATAAAATATTGAATTTTCAGTGCAGACATTGTTTCTTTCAACAATGTCGTGTTTCTCAGCTCTGACCAGCAGTCCAATTATAACTCCAGGGCTCCCATAACCGAGCTGACGCGTTTCAGTGTTTGCCCCTTTCCCAATGTCTTTGTCGCAAGACATTGTGCGTTTCTCCCATTATTGAGCGCCCGCTCGACATCCAGTCGTGGTTTTAGCTACGAACCACGGGCGAGGATGGTCAATCACAAATTGAATCAATTCTCAATAATCACGCCCCCCCCCCCCCACGGTTAACGGTTACAGAATAGGGGACTTAGCGACAAATATGTAACCCGAGAAATAACGACAAGCCTGGTCATATGTTTTCCCCACTGTCTCGTGTTTCAATCAAATGTTTTACAACATATAATGAAAGCGTTTCAAAGTTCCACCCGATCTCAAATCAGGCATCATGTTTCACAAAACAGTTCACAAGATGTTTCAAAGTTCCACCTGATCAAATCAGGCATCACATTTCACAAAACAGTTCACAAAATGTTTTAGAGCTCCTCTTGTTCAAATCAGTCTTCATGTTTCAAAGCTTCATAATAATCCGAATGTTTCAAACACGTTTTTATGTTTTCTCATTCCCCGAGTTCAAACACCAAAATACAGAAAAGGGGATTTGTGAACTCACCTGAGTTGATTCAAATCAATAACAATTCGCAACGTGCGTATCACTGGTTCTTGAACTCTAACCCTGTATATCATTACAGTTCTATAAGTTACTTAAGCCTAACTGATTCTCAGAACTTTCCTTAGTTCAAACACCTTACAACATGTGTTAACTGAGAGCCTATAACGATTTAGGTTCTTATTAAGAAACTTATAACTTGTTGGTTTAATTAGGATATTCCCAGATTAACCAAGTTAATATTGTTGTTGATTATGTCCCCAAAACGGTTTCTCAATGGATTCCAGGTTTAGAAATAGTTAATCCTTGTCCTTGATCATTCCAAAGAATGATCAGGACAATCACAACCATTGTTATAATCAAATGGTTAAAACCATTGCGATCCATAATAGGGTTTCATGATAATCGGACATTATAACGGCTCAAAACAAGGCTTTGACCATTAACAGTTCGAGTTCTTCGTTTATAAATCATTCCTAGCCATCATCTAGGCAATAATCAACAACCCTAACTATATCATTACGTTCAAAACCAGTATTTAATCAATCATTATCAACCTAGAAGGTTAAAATGAACCGTTACCTTTACAAACGGAGTTCTGCGCGTAAAATGATGATCTGGACTTGCAGAAACGTTCCTGGGCACGATCCACGTGATCAAAATGCTTCAAAATGGAGTTTGAATGATGAAAAATGAGATTTTGTGCGTTTGGGAGCTGAAATCGTCGAAGAATGGATAAAATTTGAGTTTTTGGATGAAATCTTGACTTTTGAAGCCATTTTTCCGACTTTCTGGCCCCAGGCGCATCGCCCCACTTCGGAGGCTTTTCCGGGCGTACCGCGCGGGTCCTTGGCGGCCAGATCTTGATCTTATCTTCGTTTCGCGATTCCGGGGGCATACGAACTCCGTTTTGCGCACGGTTTTCGCCTACGTTCACGATTTTTCGAGCTCTTTCCAATGGTTATAATCTCAAGACCTAAAGAGTTCAAAATATTTGACCTCTTATCTATCGCTATATTCGATTCAGTGTATCTTGAAATCGGAGCCTCGTTTCGCGGTTTCGCTTACACTCATTCTCTTCATTTTCGAGTTATGATTTTTACCCTGAGAATTTTTTTTTTTGAGTTGTCACAGTCTCCCCCTGTTATTGGAATTTCGTCCCGAAATTCAGTTTATACTTCCCAAGACTGATGGTTCATCAAACAGTTGGGGGTATTTGAGTTTCATCTGGTCTTCGCGTTCCCAGGTAAATTCAGGTCCTCGTCTTGAGTTCCAACGGACCTTTACTATCGGAATACGACTTTGTTTCAACTGTTTCCCTTCCCGATCCATGATTTCCACCGGTTCCTCTATGAAATGTAATTGATCATCAATTTGGATTTCTTCCAACGGTATCACAAGCGTTTCATCTGACAAACACTTCTTAAGATTCGATACATGAAACGTGTCATGCACCCCACTGAGTTCTGATGGTAGTTTGAGTTTGTATGCAACTGGTCCCACCTTTGCAATAATTTCAAACGGCCCTATGTATCGAGGGTTCAATTTACCACGCTTTCCAAATCTTACTACACCTTTCCAAGGTGAAACTTTCAACATAACCCGGTCTCCAACTTGGAATGATAATGGTTTACGTCGCACGTCAGCGTAGCTCTTCTGGCGATCTTGTGCGGCTCGTAGTCTGTCTCGAATTTTGAAAATTTTATCGGTTGTTTCTTGAATGATTTCTGGCCCCGTGAGTTGACTTTCACCAACCTCGGTCCAGCATATAGGGGATCGACACTTACGACCGTACAACGCTTCAAATGGGGCTGCCTTGATGCTCGTGTGATAACTATTATTGTATGAGAATTCAATCAACGGCAGATGTGTATCCCAACTGCTTCCAAAATCAATCACACATGCTCGAAGCATGTCTTCCAGAGTTTGGATAGTCCTTTCGCTTTGACCATCCGTTTGAGGATGATATGCTGTACTCATATCCAAACGGGTACCCAATGCATCATGTAGGGATTTCCATATTCGTGAGGTGAATTTGCTGTCTCGATCTGAGATGATAGAAGTCGGAATTCCATGACGAGAAACTACTTCCTTGATGTAAAGTATCGTAAGTTTGTCCATCTTATCCGTCTCCTTCATAGGTAAGAAATGCGGAGACTTTGTGAGACGATCAACAATTACCCAGATAGTGTCATTGCCACTAGAAGTTCAAGGTAGTTTAGTGACAAAGTCCATTGTAATCTGATCCCACTTCCATTGTGGAATCTCTGGTTGCTGCAGCAATCCTGATGGTTTTTGATACTCGGCTTTAACTTTAGAGCAGGTTAGACATTTGCTAACATAAAGAGCAATGTCAGCCTTCATGTTAGGCCACCAATAAAACTCTTTGAGGTCGTGATACATTTTGTCGGAACCCGGATGTACAGAGTATCGAGACTTGTGAGCTTCATCCATTACTAAGCTCCTTAGGCTCCCAAAAATTGGTACCCAGACTCTATTTGCAAAGTATCGAGTTCCGTCAGTTTTGACCTCAAATTTCTTATCCAAGCCTCGCAACGATTCTTTTTGCAAGTTTTCTTCCTTAAGAGCTTCAATTTGGGCATTTCGAATTTGAGCAGTAAGGCTTGTTTGAATAATCATTCCCAAAGCTCGCACTCGTAACGTCTTGGTTCGTTCTTTCCTGCTCAGCGCATCTGCGACAACGTTTGCTTTGCCAGGATGATAGCGGATGCTGTAATCATAATCATTGAGTAGTTCAACCCAGCGACGTTGTCTCATATTCAAATCTTTTTGATCAAAGATATGCTGAAGACTTTTATGGTCAGTGTAAATAGTACACTTTGTACCATAAAGGTAGTGTCTCCAGATTTTGAGTGCGAACACTACAGCTCCTAGTTCCAAATCATGCGTAGTGTAGTTCTTCTCATGTGTTTTGAGCTGCCGGGATGCGTATGCAATGACTTTGTCTTTCTGCATCAATACACAACCCAATCCTTGATGTGATGCATCACAGTATACAACGAAATCATCTGTTCCTTCAGGTAGTGACAAAATAGGTGCACTGCATAGTTTTTGCTTTAACAATTGAAATGTTGTTTCTTGTTGGTTGCTCCATTCAAATTTCTTATTCTTTTGCGTCAATGCAGTCAATGGTAAAGCTATCTTGGAGAAACCTTCAATGAATCTTCTATAGTATCCTGCTAAGCCGAGAAATTGACGTACTTCCGTCGGGGTCTTGGGTGCATTCCAATTCTTAATAGCCTCAATCTTGGCAGGATCAACATGTATTCCCTTTTGATTTATTATATGCCCAAGGAATTGTACTTCTCTCATCCAAAATTCACATTTGGAAAATTTGGCATACAACTTTTCATTCCTTAGTAATTCCAAAATAAGCCTGAGGTGTTGCTCATGATCTTCTTTGGTCTTGGAATAAATAAGTATATCATCAATGAACACAATGACAAATTTATCCAAGTACGGTCTACAGACCCTATTCATAAGGTCCATAAAAACTGCCGGGGCATTCGTCAACCCAAACGGCATAACCAAAAACTCATAATGGCCATACCGGGTTCTAAAGGCAGTGATTGGAACATCTTCTTCCTTGACTCTTAACTGATGATACCCTGAATGTAGATCAATCTTTGAATAAAAACTGGAACCTTGCAACTGATCAAATAGATCATCTATCCTTGGTAACGGATATCGATTCTTGACTGTCAGCTTGTTCAACTCTCGGTAATCGATGCACATTCTAAAGGTTCCATCCTTCTTCTTAACGAACAAAACAGGTGCTCCCCATGGTGAGAAGCTTGGCCTGATGAAACCTTTGTCCAACAACTCTTGTAGTTGGTTAGATAACTCTTGCATCTCCGATGGGGCTAGTCTGTACGGTGATCGAACTATTGGTGCTGCACCAGGCACCAAATCAATTCGAAATTCGACTTGCCTGTTAGGTGGTAATCCAGGCAGATCTTCTGGGAATACCTCTGGATACTCTCGTACAATCGGTATATCTTCTAGTCGTTTATCTTTTGACTGCCTTTCCATGACATGCGCTAGTATTGCTTGACATCCCTTTCGTAAGTACTTGTGGGCTTTCATACAGGTGATGATTTGTAACGCCTTACCGCTCCTTTCACCATGAATCGAGAGAGTCTTCCCACTTGAGAGTGGAATGCGGACTACCTTTTGATAACATACTATTTCTGCGTGGTTTTTGGACAACCAATCCATGCCAACAACCACATCAAAACTTCCCAGTTTCACCGATAAAAGGTCTATATCAAAAACATGTTCCCCTAGTTGTAACGTGCACCCTTGAATTACCCCACTAGTTTCAATCAATTTCCCGTTGGCCAATTCTATTGTGTATCTATCGTGTAATGCAGTTGGATTAGCTCCAATTAATGTGCTAAATTCAGTTGACATAAAGCTCTTATCTGCCCCAGTATCAAATAGAACCGAAGCATAATGATTATTGACAAAGAACGTACCCGTCACGAGGTTTGGATTTCGTTTGGCGTCTCCAGCTGCAATAACAAAGGCCCTACCTCGAGCATTTTTGCCACCTTGATTTATTAGCTTTGGGCAATTCCTCCTGACATGACCTACAACACCACATTCAAAACAACTCCTATTGTCCCTTCTGCTATCTGTCACTGATGTAGGTGCAGGAGCTCGACAGTTCCTCGCTAAATGTCCACGTCCCCCACATCTGTTACACATGAAGGATCCACATTCACCCCCATGATGATATCCACATTTTTCACACTTGAGAATTCTTCCCTCGTAGACTTTCTTATCAGTTGTCATAGCGGTGTTTACTCTAACGTGAGTCGGTTTCTTTTGTGGTTGATTTGGTAGGTTGCTATTCCATTTTCGTTTATTAACAATGTTTTGCTTTTCCTCAGGTACCTTCATCCCCAAGGTTTCACGACGAACTGCCTGATCAATCAGGCGATGAGCCAACCGGATTGCACTTTGTATGGTATCTGTCTTAGAAGAAGTCACCATATCTTCAATATTTGGAGGAAGCCCTTTCAGATACTGCTCTATTCGCTTGTACTCAGGAGTGACCATCGTTGGGCAAAGTTGTGCCAGCTCATGAAATCTAGTAGTATAACTGGCAATGTCATTCCCTTGCACTTTCAGGTTATAGAATTCTTCTTCCATTTTCTGGATCTCACTTCGTGGACAATATTCATCCATCATCATTTGCTTCAGTGTTAACCAAGGAATCTGATAGGCCTCATCAATGCCTAAACCTTGAACATGATTGTTCCACCATGTAAGAGCTGCTCCATTTAGAGTACAAGTGGAATACTTGACTCGGCATTCCTCAGGGCAATTACTGACACGAAATACTGTTTCCATCTTTTCGCACCATCGAATCAGTGCGATAGCTCCATCGGTTCCATTAAAGCTAAGAGGCTGGCAGTTCAGGAAATCCTTGTAAGAACATGCCTTTGGTGCAGATCCAATGATTCCAGCAGACGCACTACCTCCTGCAGCACCATTTCCACCTACAGCTCCACTACCACCTCCTGTATTGTTTCCAGTAGCACCAGATCCTCCCTCTCCTGTGTGTGGTTGAGTTCGGTAGGTGGCCATAGCATCAGCCACTCGTCTGTTTATAAGCTGGTCTATTTCTGCCGAAATAACCGGTTGCTCCATTTCAGGATTTCCCTGTGGGTTTCCTTGTGGATTTCCTTGCGGATTCCCATGTGGATTTCCCTGCGGATTTCTCCTCGGTCGTCCTCTCGGCATGTTTCTGAACATGCAACAAAGATGTTTCGTGTTAGAGTCATATGGCTATAGATTAGGTCTTAGTCATACAACCTAATTCGCTATAAACCAATGGCTCTGATACCAATCTGTCACACCCTGATCGTTGCGGAAGCGTACGGTGTGACGTCAAGGTTTCACAGTCATGATTTACAACAACAACCATACATGTTTCTAAATTATAGTGCAATAATACAATTACATTAGCCACAAGCCTAATGTAATAATAGTTTTATCAGAGTTTCACAAATATATATGTATTGCTATTACACATATATATACTAAACGTTATATCACACTGATGAGTCTGTCACTAATAGACTCTACTATACTCCTCCCAAGCTTGAACTCCCAGCTCCACCCCCTGTATCACTACACCCCCTGTATCATTTGGCATCTGAGAAAACATGGTTTTAAACAATCAGCATATCGCTGGTGAGTTCACATGTTTATTTGTTAAAGAAAACTATCAAAATGTATACAATGTATCACAAAATATTTAAATGTTTGCATAAAAAGATTTCAATAATGTTAATGTCCCAAATAGGGTATAAAATATTGAATTTTCAGTGCAGACATTGTTTCTTTCAACAATGTCGTGTTTCTCAGCTCTGACCAGCAGTCCAATTATAACTCCAGGGCTCCCATAACCGAGCTGACGCGTTTCAGTGTTTGCCCCTTTCCCAATGTCTTTGTCGCAAGACATTGTGCGTTTCTCCCATTATTGAGCGCCCGCTCGACATCCAGTCGTGGTTTTAGCTACGAACCACGGGCAAGAATGGTCAATCACAAATAGAATCTATTCTCAATAATCACGCCCCCCCCCCACGGTTAACGGTTACAGAATAGGGGACTTAGCGACAAATATGTAACCCGAGAAATAACGACAAGCCTGGTCATATGTTTTCCCCACTGTCTCGTGTTTCAATCAAATGTTTTACAACATATAATGAAAGCGTTTCAAAGTTCCACCCGATCTCAAATCAGGCATCATGTTTCACAAAACAGTTCACAAGATGTTTCAAAGTTCCACCTGATCAAATCAGGCATCACATTTCACAAAACAGTTCACAAAATGTTTTAGAGCTCCTCTTGTTCAAATCAGTCTTCATGTTTCAAAGCTTCATAATAATCCGAATGTTTCAAACACGTTTTTATGTTTTCTCATTCCCCGAGTTCAAACACCAAAATACAGAAAAGGGGATTTGTGAACTCACCTGAGTTGATTCAAATCAATAACAATTCGCAACGTGCGTATCACTGGTTCTTGAACTCTAACCCTGTATATCATTACAGTTCTATAAGTTACTTAAGCCTAACTGATTCTCAGAACTTTCCTTAGTTCAAACACCTTACAACATGTGTTAACTGAGAGCCTATAACGATTTAGGTTCTTATTAAGAAACTTATAACTTGTTGGTTTAATTAGGATATTCCCAGATTAACCAAGTTAATATTGTTGTTGATTATGTCCCCAAAACGGTTTCTCAATGGATTCCAGGTTTAGAAATAGTTAATCCTTGTCCTTGATCATTCCAAAGAATGATCAGGACAATCACAACCATTGTTATAATCAAATGGTTAAAACCATTGCGATCCATAATAGGGTTTCATGATAATCGGACATTATAACGGCTCAAAACAAGGCTTTGACCATTAACAGTTCGAGTTCTTCGTTTATAAATCATTCCTAGCCATCATCTAGGCAATAATCAACAACCCTAACTATATCATTACGTTCAAAACCAGTATTTAATCAATCATTATCAACCTAGAAGGTTAAAATGAACCGTTACCTTTACAAACGGAGTTCTGCGCGTAAAATGATGATCTGGACTTGCAGAAACGTTCCTGGGCACGATCCACGTGATCAAAATGCTTCAAAATGGAGTTTGAATGATGAAAAATGAGATTTTGTGCGTTTGGGAGCTGAAATCGTCGAAGAATGGATAAAATTTGAGTTTTTGGATGAAATCTTGACTTTTGAAGCCATTTTTCCGACTTTCTGGCCCCAGGCGCATCGCCCCACTTCGGAGGCTTTTCCGGGCGTACCGCGCGGGTCCTTGGCGGCCAGATCTTGATCTTATCTTCGTTTCGCGATTCCGGGGGCATACGAACTCCGTTTTGCGCACGGTTTTCGCCTACGTTCACGATTTTTCGAGCTCTTTCCAATGGTTATAATCTCAAGACCTAAAGAGTTCAAAATATTTGACCTCTTATCTATCGCTATATTCGATTCAGTGTATCTTGAAATCGGAGCCTCGTTTCGCTTACACTCATTCTCTTCATTTTCGAGTTATGATTTTTACCCTGAGAATTTTTTTTTTTGAGTTGTCACACTAGTATAACAAACTAACCTAGACTGTGGACAAAAGGAAGTAAAATAGAGAGGGGGGTTTGGTGCAAAACTGATAACCTAGTCAGACTGAAACTCACTAAACTACTGAACTGACAACTAAACTAAAACTGGCAATATAACTGAAATCTAACTACAGTGAGGAAAACTGGTATGCCTAGGCTGGGAGTCAAAAGTGTGACAGATGCTGACTTGGACTGACTTATGAAGGATGAAGACTAGGATCTTAAGGAGCAGACTAAGGAATACCTAATGGAACTCTAAGATAACGCCCTCCCAGGTCGTTTAACTCAAATATCCTAAGTGAGAGAGACCAACCATCTAACCTATCACCTCCCGGATTTCTAGGTTAGCTCACACATGTGAATAATCAACATTTAATGAAGTCTAATCCTATGGAATGTGATCAACAACCCATAAACTAACCTAAAACACAAAGTAATAGGCCTAACATGCATCTATGTGTGGAAAGACTTTCCTAAACACATGTAGATCAAACATTCATCAAGTATTATCATTCAACACATGCAAATATAATCAAAGATTCAAACTTTATAGCTTATTACAAAGCATATATCATCCATAAGCATAAATCAAGTCCAAAATCAACAAAGTTCACAACTTTATCATCCCAAACCTAGATATAACCGTAGATCTAGCCAACCAACATCTCAACAGTAACAAAACAGATCTGATAATAGTCTAGATACATGAAAAACTACTGATTTAAACTATGAACATGAAAAGATAAAGAAAATACTCAAGCAACATCCTTCTTCACTTCAACAAGCCCTAATCAAGCCATTTACTCCATGGTTAAGCTCAGCAAGTCCAAAGCTTGATTAGGGTTCTAAATTCGCAGAAGAAGACCCCCAAAACGGCTGGAAAGCGTCCCATTTATAGAAGAGAAGAAATTAGGGTTTTAGGCTTGAAATTGATCTGGGGCGCAACGCCTAGCGGGGCTGCATGAGGCCAGGCGGTGCGCGCGGATGATAAGGAAACTGGCGGCTGATGATGCCAGGCGCATCGCTTGCGGCCAAGTAGCCACGCTAGGCGTACCGCCCGGTGCAAAAATCCTTGTTTTCTTCGCTCGTTCACCCGCACTTGATTCCGATGCCCGTTTTCCCTCGTTTCAACTCCTCCGGGACACATTCCTGCATGAAAACATTAAAATGTTAAAAGGAACTAAAACCGACTCGAAATATTTACAAAAACTAACGAAAACAGACACAGATATGTACAAAAACGGATGTGTTAAACTAACACATCAGAGTGCATGGGAAATCATACTAGGGTTTCATTAATAACTAGCAACCTTGAGTGAGTATGAGTAAGCATGGGTTAACAAACTAAGGATGCCATTAATAAAGAACAATGAAATAGGGTTTAGAACGATAAGAGTTATTTTAAACCTAAATATTTTTAAATGAACGCCACGTGAGATAAACATAATTGTAGAGAATCATGAGTATCATAATGACGAACTAAAGTATTGAGTGTTGATATGGTATTTTTACACTTAAACTTTAGGAAAGGATTATCAAAGGCAAACAATGGGCCTAGGTTGGCCCAATGGGCTTAACCCAAGCCCATCATGATAATCACATTTATAGTTCTTTTAAAATTTATTTTGTTGTAACAAAAGAAAATGATTTACAAACTTAAGTGAATTAAAATAAATGATTTTAAATTAATATTTTAGTTAAAGTAAATTAAATTTAAAAACATGTTAATTTAGACTTGTTATTGTTGACTGTTGGGGTACGGGTACAAAGGGGTATTTAAGTTAGACTAGTTAGATTAAATCTTAGAATCACATTAGCAACATAGGACACTTAGTTGCACACCGAGACTAAACCTTAGATACGACGACTACTACGTATGCTTATCGTATTCGAATTCTTTTAAAACAACTCAGGAACCGAACAAACCAATTAAAAACCCAATAAACCGGTTAAAAACCGAATAAACCGAATTCAACCGAATAAACCTTATAGATTATTAATAAAAATAATAAATTTAAATATGAATTTGGTTTAATCAGTTAACCGAATTCAAAAAAAATTAAAACCGATAACCGGATCGAAAACCGAATGGTTTCTGTAATATGTATGAAACATCTTTGTTGTTAATATATTTAATATTACAATTTTACCCTTCAATAACTAACATAGTTATGTCAAATTTAACTGTAATGGTGCATGTTGCAGGTGTTTGAGAATCACAGGGTTGCAAGTTGCGAAAACAAAAAAGAAGGGTTGCATCCTGTGGTAAGGGTTAAACCACAGGGTTGTAAATTGCAATTAACTCTATTAATTAATAATCCGTTTAATAAATAACTCATTACATGTTAATTTCATGATCTCAACACATTAGTCTGATTTAAGTGTTTTCGTGATTTGAATGGGATTATGATTGTTTCAATAGTAATGATATTTATAATTAATCATTTACAGACACTTTTTGCCTCGGTTCAGGCCTCAGTATGTTTAAACAGTTAATGTCAATAAACACACGTTAAACATGACTTCATCGGTTTAGGTTACACAATTCGTTTTAATCTATTTGGTTATATTTTTAATTTTTAATATCTTACATTAAATAGCCATAATGTGTTTAGCAGATAGACTAACTAGTTCTTTTGATATCAATAAGCCTCTAAGATTAGAGGTGGCTTAACCTGGTTATTTCAACCGGTTTCGGTAAACAAAATCAATAACCGGTTCTAGTTTAGTTTTTAACCAGCTTCGACCGGTTTTTGGCCGGTTTTGGATTGGGTTTTGGGCGATTTTGGTTCTGGATTTGGCCGGTAGAACCAGTTTTTTTGGCCACCTCTACTCTGGAGACTAAATATTAGTTACTAATAATCTTTCAAAAAAAATATTTTTAGACTAATTTTCAACCTTTTATACCACTTACCGAATGTAAATTTTGCTTAACAGTCGGTCATTTGCTATAACAATATTATATTTATAACTTAATATTAGTCTCTAACTATATTATTTTTAAAAATTAAGAACTGAAATTTAGTACCTAATATGTTCCCACTATATTGGAGACAAAATATTGGTTTCTAACACATTTGCAGCATCATTAATTATAGAAGGTAAATATTTGAGACTGAAAATTCAGTAGCTATTAATTTTACCTCCAAAAATCTTTTTGGCGCAAACATATTGGCGACTGAAATATAGTCGCAAATAATTGTTATCATATTAGGGACTGATTTATCAGTCACTATAATTTACCAAACATAAATCAGTCCCTAATAAACTAAGGACTGATAAATCAGTCCTAAATACTATGTATCTGAGACTGATATGTCAGTCATTAACAATTTGGTCTCTAATAACCATTTTTTTGTAGTGGGTGGTTAAGTAGGTGTTAGCCGAAAACCCTAATGGCACCAATCCTAACTTAAGGTCTTCTAAACAAATGAACTAAGTTTATTGTAATATCACAACAATGTTGAAAGGTTATGGGTTACAAAGAACTAGAGAACAATATGAGAACTATGAAACTCAAGAAAAATAAGCTAAGTATGAAAGTTGATACTACGAGGTCAACGTCCAACACTTAGAGTTTTTCATACAAGTGGTTCACTAAGGATGTTCTACATGAACAATCTTAGTAATGACCAATTCAATAGTGAACAAAATCAAGAATGGTAACGAAGAACTATTAAAGGACTTAGTGATTAAACTACTTGGGTTAACTTAAGTCCTAACATGTTAACTTGTATTTTTCATAAAAATAACGTATAATTTCACTAAAATGTAATGACTTGTAACATATAATCATAGTTTTATAAGAATCATCATAATTTGATTTATAAAAATGTTTTAAAGTAACTTAAATGATATTCAAAACCTAACTTTTGTAACTTAAATAAGATGTTATGAATGATGATTTCGTGGATAATTAAATCTTAGTTATTATAAACCTTATGAAAATAAGGTTGAATTACAACTAGATAAGGGATAAGGGTTCATAAAGGTAAATAACTTAGAATATTTAGAGGGATTCTAGTAACACATTAGTAAGTATATAGGACACATAGTTGCACACCGAGACCAAACCCTATATACGACAACTATAAATACTTATAGTATTCGAATCATAATAAATCAACTCAGGTGTTGAAGATACATAGTCTACAAAGTATGAGAGCGTATATCTTTCTTGATTGAATCATAAGTGTGACAATTCGGCACTTCTGGATTAACACCGTTAATCAGAAATTATCAAAATGATACGAAATTAAACAAAATTAAACTAAAAGGATTAAAAATTAAGTAAAACAAATCTAGAAATAATAAAAGTTACAAGAATTTAAACATGTATTTTCATAAAATAATCATTTTGACTTTGTAGGTCAAAATTCGTATACAAAATAGGGAAAAAAATTCGAAATTCACCACAATTTGGGGTTGTAACCGAATACTAACCATCTTTAATCATCTTATTGATGATTATCATCAATGATTATCAGTTATAATGATCAATAACGTCGAATTAAACTCAAGTGATAACCAAAACGTCGAAACCGTTCTAAGTGACTATCAAATCACACAATTCGATCGAATTGTACACAATTGAACTCTCAGAAACTCTCGTCAGCTCCTTTAGAGTCCCTTTCACACAACAATTCGATCTCAAGAGTTCCAGACAGAAGAATTCGATCGTGGGGTGGACGAACTCAAGCTTAAAGTCGATCTACACTAATTCGATCTCAAATCAGGTGAAAATCGATCCCTACACACACTAAAACATGCGACTAAACATAAACCTATGTTAATTCGAGGTTACAATCTCGAATTATACAAGTTCAAATAATTAGGGTTCGTGCTAAGGTTGTTTCGGGGTTTTCTGTACAAACGAAGTTAAAAATCAAATTAATCAGTATCCTTACTTTCAGAAGGATGCGATTAAGGATAAATCCATATCAATTTCATATAACAATAACGAATTGATCGAGTTCAAATACTAGGGTTCTTGAAACAAACGAATTTGGGGATTTTTGTGTAAAAAGGTTTAGAAATCAAATTGATTCATTCCATTAGCTTCGCAGACCCTCGGTTAATAAAAACCCTATGCTAACTTGGTCAAATAACATCAAATTGTTCACGAACCGGTTACAAGTTTTGAAGTGAAAACTGTTTTGGGGTTTTCTAAACAAACTAGGTTTAAAATCAAATTAAATTACACAGATGGTCTCGGTTTGGTCTGGGGATGAAAAGCCCTACAAATTTAAGGATTAACAATTGCAAATTTTGGTAAATTGAATCGGGGAATTCGGTTGTTGCACCCGACTATGTTCGGACCTGATTTGTGATGCTCAACCGAACCATTGGGAGAATTAAGACCACCCATAGGTGCGTCTGAGTCCATGGAACAGAAATCCCAAGGTGGGGAACTCGATCTCAGTTGAATCGGGGCCCAATTAGAACCAAGTTGGTTCGGGTGAATGAACAAAGGGGAAAACAAGGGTTTGGAACTTAAAAGAATTGATTTTGAATCATGTTACAATATGAGAAGTAGAGCAGCTGGTGAGTTGTTGGTATGGTGAATGGGAGGTCGCGGGTTCAAGGGTGAGCTCCACTGGTTTTGTGATTCAAACCAATTTTTGGTGTTTTATTCGTAACTATTTCATTTCAACTCCGTTTTAGTTCGTTCAAGTTGCTTTGGAACCGTAACGGAATCCCGAACAAAATAAAATAATAAAATTTATATTTTTAACCAAAATCATGATCGCGTATAATTACGCTTGTTTAAAAGGAATCGTATATGCTTATACGGTTTAAACAACCGAATACAAAGTCACGCATACTTTTGTATGTTCATTTCAAACATTCTAACATACGTGTGTTGACACGTATGTGATTTGAAACATGATTTGACATTCCGAATAACACAACGTATTATTATAACACAGATTCTTCGTAGAAGACTTGTCTACGCGATTTCACTTGTGGTGATCATTCTGTTGCATTCTAAGGTGCGTACACGGCCTCTTTTCTTATTTTACTGTTTTGGGGGAGAAAAAAAGTGCAAAAAAACATTTTAGATACATATCACTTGCATGAGTTAGCTATTTACTATAAGTGCGAACATAGCATTACAAGTCCTTACATATCGAACCGTTTAGTTTGCCGTAGTGCAAAGCGTGGTAGTTGGAAATAGATCTATTGGGTTTGACAAACCTCACTTGGTAGATTGTAGGTCTACGCAAGTGTTTAACTAGCCAATTCAAACATTACTATTGTTTGTGCTAGACAATAGTGGAAAGGCAAATTACATTCTAACAGTCAGCTTCGGTGTCGACCGCTTATGTAAATAGTACAAATGACTAGCTATCATGACTATGCATGTTTGATTATGTTATCTGCAAACATTTCATTTCAAACAGTTGTTTCAAACATTTGTGATTATTCAAACCTGTTTATGCACCAACCTTTGTGTTGACTTGATTTACATGTTTTCTCAGGACACTAAAAGCACAAGTAAGGACAAACATGGATTAGGATGTGGAGTCTCATGCATATATTTTAAATCATGTGTTTTGAATTTGAATATTTAAAACTTTGATTTGTAATTTACATTTTACGAACCGTTACGTTTTGTTATCTGTTTTAAAACGCTTCCGCAAACTTTGAAACTTTGATATTACAGTTTAGACCAAAATTATGTTTGAAAATCATATAGAGTTCTTTCGCTGTGTCTAATGACTGAGATCCTGGTTTGTCACGCCCTAAACGGTATGATTCCGTTAGTTGAAATTTGGGGGGTGTGACAATAAGAGCTACAACACAGGTGAGTTCATTGCCCCTTTTCTAAACATTTTGTTTTATAAACGCGGAGTTGAGAAGCATGCGTAAATTATTTTCTTTGGATTATATTATACTTAGATGCTTTTAAATTCTATATGTTTGTGTGTATAAATGTTATCCTAGAATCATGTCTGGGTAAAATTTTATGCAGGTTTCCTAAAGTAATACCTACTTATCATAAGTGGATAATTATTTCGAATGAAATACACATTTTGACGAAGCAAGTAAACATTTTCAACGAATCAACGAATCATTTTGATGAATCAATTATTTGATGTTCAACGAATTAGTGTTCAATGATCAACGAATCAAATGTAGATTTGTTCAATGAATCTTGTATTCATTGTTCAACGAAACAAATACATTTTTCAACGAATCAAGAAATCATTTTTGGGGAAAATCTATGAAATATCAGAGATAACATGTGCGAACGAAACAAGGGACAAATCTAGACAAATTAAGACCGAAACAAAAACCCTACATCTAGACCGTTTGATTTGTAGGTCACATGTTTGTTGATATTTGCAGAATCCCCTAACTTCTAAGAACCTTTGATTGCTATACTAGTTTACTCGAGTTGACCAAGACCCAATCATTAGGACTTAGCTTTTAATTAAATGTTTATCTATTCGTTTATTTAAGCATTTTGATTATAACTATTTCCACATTTTTCCACATTTGTCATGGTGTTGTTGTATGTGTGATGAACTAAAGGAATCAAGAGACTTCCACATGTTGACGAATCTAACGAAACTAGTGTGATGTTGGTTGGTAGTGAAACGCTCAATTATCATTAGTAACAATATCATATGCGGTTCGGTATGTGGTGGGCTGGTGGATGGGCTTGACCCTACATATGCACTACATATAAGCATACTTAACTGGATAGGATAGGTGGTTGTTAATGAGGTTAAGGTTGTCACTCGGGTTGGTAAATCAAAGAGACAAGAACGAACTAACGAAACAAGTGTTGGTGAAGTAAAGGGTGAAACGCTTAATTATCACTAAGAACGATATCATATGCGATCCGATATGTGGTGGGCTGGCAGCTAGGCTTGACCCTACGTATGCCCTATATATAAGCATACTTTGTTGGATAGGATAGGTTGTTGTTAGTGAAGTTAAGGTTGTCACTTGTGAGGTTTGATCAAATTCATTTTCAATTACAATACTATATGAACTCACCAACCATGTATTGACTTGATTTTTTCATGACTTCTCAGGTGACGAACATGTTTAAGCTAGGAGTTTGTGCAATTACTAGGATGCCCAGATAAAGGACATAGTATTTTGGATGTACATAATTTTGAACATCATTATATGAATCATTTTTGTATATCTTGTGCAGATTCAAGATAGAAACCTCATGATTCTTTTGGTAGATTTGCATTGTTAAATTATGAAATGATACTAATGTAATTTAACTTTATAATACTATTTCATTTAGTGTATTCTCATTTATGTCATGTGCAATGTAACAATCTGACCACATTGATTATCACCCGATATCACGCCCCGGGACATTCCGTCCGACGGGAAAGTCGATCCAGCCCTCCGGCTCGGGGTGTGATAGAAATCATAGCATGGAGTCTTTTGAAGAACTATGCATATTTCAAACCATTTGTTTTATGTTATGCTACTACTTTTTTGATGTGTTTAATACAATTTACATTGTACTAGCTTACGCAAACAATATCTTTTTCGCTGTAATAGTTTTCAATCTGATGGGATATTTAAAGTGGTATCCATGTATTTTCAAACTCATATAGATTCGTTCTATATAACCAACGTATTTGATCCTGTCACGTCACAACCAACGGTATGACTCTGCAAGTGGTAAATTTAAGGGTGTGGCATTTTCTCATCGTAACACCCACATATCAGCCTTTTTGACGTGTCTCATTTTTTATATTTTTTGATTACGTATCACATGTGTAACACACATATATTTATCTTATGTTATTTGATGTTTTATTTTGGATGTTATTTTCAGAGAAGGATGGGTTGGGGGACAGAGACTTTTTGAAGTGATGGTTTTTTCAAGTACACATAGCAAATTACGATCTTACCCTTGTGTACTCTTTTTACAAATAAAACATCTCATTTAAGCCCAATCAGTATTAACTTTCAATCTCAACCATCCAATTTAAAAATCAAAGGTTTTCACAATTAAACTTGGTTTTCAAATATCCTCACCACACACACACACACACATATATATATTAGGTTAAATCACGTGTGTTAAACGGGTCGAATACTGAAATGATATGTACTTTATAAAAAAACTTGTTTTAAAAAAAATTATGATAACTTATTTTTACAAAACTTTCATTTTTCCTAAAACTACTAATTTAAAAGACTATTTTTTTGAAAACATGTCTTCTTTTAGAAAAGTTAACATTTTGTAAACATTTTAAAGTGTATTTTTAACAAAAAAAAGGTTTCATTTCTAATTTACTAAAACTATTTTTTCTTATTTAAAAGGTATATAATATCATTAGTCGTTAGATTTATAATTATTGTATAAATTAGATAATATAATTATAATTATCATTTTAGTTGAGAGAAAATGAATGAGAATATAAAAAAGTGACATGTGACAATAATGGTCTAATAAATTGACATGTGCCAAAAAAATATGTTTAGTTATTATAATACCTAGGTCAGTATCCCGTGTATTACACATGTAGAATAAAAAAGCATAATAAATAGGCACTAATGACAATTTAGATGATATAAAACAACTTTTTAATATAAAACTAGGTTTAATCCCACCCGCGCGTTGCGGTGGGTTATCAAAGTACACTCCCTATGTCACACCCCGGGCCGGCGGGAACGGATCGGGTTTTCCCGTCGGGCGGAAGGTTCCCGGGGCGCGATATCTTTGAGTGATAATCAAATGATCAGATTGTTACATAGCACATGATAACCAAAATGAGAAATGCTAATACATCAGCGATATAGAATTACAAGATTAAATTACAATGTATCGTTCATAATTTAATCAAGTAAATCTACCAAAAGAATCAATGTAACTATATCTTGTATATGTACAAGATATACAAAAGATGATTCAATGTTTAGGCACCAAAAGCATGCAACACAAAATAAGCTAGGTCTTCTAAAAGTCCTCTAGCTTAAACCTTGCATGTATGTCTCTACACCTGTTCGTCACCTGAGAAAAACATGTATTTAAACAAAGTCAACACTAGGTTGGTGAGTTCATAAGTAATTTAGTTGAAAACTCTGATTCAATCACATGCATTGTCCCAATGTTTTGTTATGTTGCTTGTATATTGTGTATCATCTGTCACCCAATGGCTTCTCCCTAGTTGTATGTGCAAATGTTGTGATCCCTGATCAAACATGCTTATATATAGGGAATCACATAAGGGTCAAGCCCAGACGCTATCCCACCACATGCTCAAACAAAGTTCACACTACTTGCAATACAACTATGGATTTCCATTCTCATGTTTACTCGTTTCTTGATCATCTGTGTTTCCCATGAATAGAATAATATAATGATAGCGTTGTAGTTATCAAACCGAAGTATTGACAACCATTTGTATAGTAAGGATGTTAGATTTAATAAATATGTTCCTTGTATTATTCTATTGTCTGTGTGTTAACTTTCATGTTACACTCTTAATTAATTAAAAGTGTTAGTTAACTGTTCATCATATGTCTCAAATGCAGTGTATAGGATCCGAATGGAATCCATTTTAATCCTCACATAATCAGATTAAAATGCTTTCCATTCTCTCCTATCCCACCGTGTGATCCCAAGGCCTTTACGGGGATTGTCTCATGTAATTAACAAAGTCGAATAAGAACTCGTCTTATTACGTTATGTTAATTAAGTGTGATTGGCAGTGATAGGCATGAAGTTACGTTATCATGGTCGCCGTTCACAGTAATCCATATGTTCACCATGTAATCCTTAAGCCGTAGTAAGAACAAGTCTTAGTACCCTTAAGTGACGCAGGTGGTGGATAATCAATGCGATCATACTACCCAGTAGTATGTTTTTAGGGTGTTGATCAAATGTTATAAGCAATTGACTTATCACACTTGATCACTTATGATGTGGAATGATATTCAGAAGATATTTTATCTTCTGATCATTCATGTGATGTGATGTGATGTGTCATCATGTTTCACTGTAATAGTTCTCATTGTTCGTTTGTGTATGAATTGTCTCAATGTTCATTTCTGTAGGAATAACCAAGTGTTATAAGATAAATCTTACAACTGTGTTATTCCCATATGTTGATGATTATGAAAATACATTATCATAATCTTCTGAGTTTCCCTGTTATCTCATGATCATACAAGCATGCATACAATGATAAACGATAATAAACAGTTTAATATTATCAAAATCAAAGTATAAATAACATGTTAAGCAAAACTTTTAAATAAATAAAAGTAAGCATGTTTCTCAGCCCCGAGAGTTAAAATCAGTAAAGATTAAAGTAAAAGGGGCATATGAACTCACCTGACGGTTGTAGGGTTGACTTAGCTTAAAAAAAAATGAAGACACGCGCTCTTTGCTGTTCTTGTTGTAGTTTTCACGTTCCTATATTGATTTCACGATATATTTGACTCATAAGTATAAATTATTTTGCTTTGTGCGCGTGTATGTGTTAGCCCTAACATGGTCATCACCCTTTGGTCTTAATCACCATTCGACCCAATTCAATTGAAGGGTATTTATTAACCCTCAATTAATTTAATATAAGTATCTTGTATGATTGAAAGTTATCACTTGAATTTCTTTAATGAGATTTTTGTAACAAAATCTAAGTCATACTTATGACTTGAGTTTACAATTTTTAACATTAGTCTTGCTATCATGATCACCCTTGATTTGTATAGTTATTTAATAATTATTGTCTTAATGTATTGAATTGTCTTGTTACATCATGATCCAAAAATCCATTGGGCCGAATGCATTTAAGTCTTGGGCCCAATATGTAGGCCAAATCAAGTGCCATTGGCTGTCCAAAGATTTGGGCCGATAATGGGCTGATTAATTGGGCTTGTTATATTGGACTGGAGACCTCATGGCCCGGCAGTTCTAATTGGGCCTAATGGAAGGCTGATTACAACCGTTTAATTTATGTAAGCTATTGGGCCATCGGTTTTCTTGGGCCAAACAGAACGGGGCTGAAGAAATGAAACTGGGCCTCAATGAAATTAAGTGTTGGCTACTGTTGGATTTTCTTTGGCCAAGAATTTAACTACTCAAAATGTGGGGGTGGCCGTAGGCCATAATATGGGCCAAAATAAACTAGGTTGGGCCTAGAATTTGCTGAAGTGGGCCAAAGAAAATAGATCTGGGCCTGTTTTAAACTCGATGTGGGCCTGTGGTTCGGATGGCTGCTAGCACTTCGACCGAATAGAATAGTGTGGCAGCGAACCCTTTGGTTCGTTGGGGTTTGGGTTCGCCTGCCTTCATGATGACATAGGTTCGGCAAGGATGTATGGTTCGACTAGGGTTCGTGACTTCCATGGGTTCGCCACTGTGCATGCTGGGTTCGGGAGCCACTGGTTCGCCGCCATGAATGTTTCGGTTGAAGGTTCGTTTAACAGGAGTGAATGGCTCGGGAAACCCTAAAGGGTTCGGCATCATCCAGAAAACATCATAAGGTTCGCCATGGACTCGTGACTGAGAAGAATGGTGAGGTAGGTTCGTCTACCAAACTGGTTCGGCAGACCCAAAAGGGTTCGTGGCTCGCGGGTTCGGTGGGAAGGATTCGCTCATGGGTTCGGGAGTGGCCTCCCTTGTGCAGGTTCGGCCACGACCTGCTGTAACTAAACAGAACCGCTCACCATCTCCTTCGAGGCATGGGATCTTTAGGTTGTTTGCTCAATGACGCCATCTTAGAACAGTTGCCGAAGGTGTGTTGGTCGTGGGGTGGGTTTTAGGCCGGTTGCAAAGGTGTATGTTAAACAAACCCACAAAAACCCTAAAACTCGTGGCTTTCATGCTCATTTACCTCAGATTTCAGTAGACTAAGCTTCAGATCCGTTGTACTTTCACGTAGAGCTCGTCAAGGGCTTCGCGTGGGCGAAAGAATCACTCAAATCGGGCTAGAAACGAAGGAGTTATGATGTTTTGAAGGTGTGAAAATGGAGGTGGGTGTGGTGGCCGGGATTTGAAAAGGAGAGAGAGGATGAAGATGATAGAATGAGAAAACCTCCTCATTTTAGGTTTTTATACTACGAGTGGTGTCCGGGTTCGTTTCGGTTGCTCGGTTCGCGTCTTTGTCGCGTAACCGGATTTTTTTCGCGTAATTTATTATAAACTAAACAAAGACTTCAATTTAATTAATTTAATTAATTTGATGAGTTTCAAAATTGTAAAAATGTTTATTATTTTATTTAATTAAAATTAAATTCGTTTCGCGTCGTAATTCGTTTTCGTTTCGTCGAATCGCGTCACTATCGCGCGTATTCGTTCGAATCGTCATTCGAACGAACACGACGATGGTTTTGCTTTCTGACTTTTGTTTTCTACTTTCCAGTCATCATTTCAGAACGTTAAACTCACAGATATGTTTGTGTGAATCGTCACCCACGCAAACACACTGTCAGTTCGTTATTCTGAAACGACACTGCAGTTTATGTTTAAATTGTGTTTCCTCGCTGTCGGACTCAACTAAACATCCTGTTTTCACCTTGTTTTCACATTGAAATGTCGGCCATCTGACTCCTGTCATCTATGGACATCAGATCGCAACCGATTTGTTTCTGAATATCGTTTGAATCACCGTTGTTTCTCATGATTTGTTGTGTTAATTGTCATTAAGTTTTCACTTAATAAACACAACTAATGTTTCAAATGTACGTTGTACTTAATGTATTTAAGTTTATACGAAACTACGTACAACTGTTCTTGTATTTAGAATCCTGTTAATACAAGCACTGTTTACAAATACGTATGTACACATAGTTACTGTATGCAAGTACACATACCGTACGGACTTGCCGGGCGGTCGGGTACTAGTTGTCACAGTCTCCCCTTGTTAAAGAAATTTCGTCCCGAAATTTAAGCATAAAGATCGGTCTTTATTTCTCGAACAAGTGGGGATACTTTGCTTTCATGTTGTCCTCGCGCTCCCATGTAAATTCTGGTCCACGCTTGGAGTTCCATCGAACCTTTACAATAGGGATACGGGTACGTTTCAGTTTCTTAACTTCACGTTCCATAATCTCTACAGGTTCTTCAATGAAGTGTAGTTGCTCATCAACTTGTATTTCTTCCAATGGTATGATCAATGACTCGTCTGCTAAGCACCTTTTGAGATTTGATACATGAAACACATCGTGTACTCCACTGAGCTCAACAGGGAGTCTGAGTCTGTATGCCACAGGACCTATACGTTGAGTAATCTCAAACGGCCCGACAAACCTAGGTGCTAGCTTGCCTTTAGCCCCAAAACGAACTACGCCTTTCCATGGGGACACTTTCAACATGACTCGGTCACCCACATCGAATTCCAAAGGCTTGCGCCGTTTGTCTGCGTAACTCTTTTGGCGGCTACGTGTTGCTTGTAATCGTTGTTGTATCTGGGCAATCTTATCAGTAGTTTCCTGAATAAGTTCAGGCCCAGTGATTCTGTTGTCTCCCACTTCGGTCCAACAAATTGGAGACCGACATTTTCTACCATAAAGTGCTTCAAAAGGAGCACATCCAATGCTGCTGTGGTAGCTATTGTTGTAGGAGAACTCAATAAGAGGTAAGTGTGTGTCCCAACTTCCACCGAAGTCTAGGACGCATGTTCTCAACATATCCTCTAGGGTTTGAATGGTGCGCTCGCTTTGCCCATCCGTTTGTGGATGATAAGCAGTGCTCAAGTTAACACTTGTCCCTAAGGATTGTTGCAATGATTGCCAGAACCGCGAAGTAAATCGACTGTCCCGGTCTGAAATAATAGATAATGGCACACCGTGTCTCACTACTATTTCATCAATGTATAGTCTTGCTAACTTCTCCATCTTGTACGTTTCTCTGATCGGTAAGAAATGTGCGGACTTGGTCAATCGATCAATGATGACCCAAATAGAATCATATCCGCTGGAAGTGCGGGGTAGCTTGGTAATGAAATCCATAGCTATTTGTTCCCACTTCCATTGTGGTATCTCTGGTTGTTCCAGCAAACCCGAAGGTTTCTGGTGTTCAGCTTTGACCTTTGCACATGTGAGGCATTTGCCAACATAAGTGGCAATGTCTTTCTTCATGCCCGGCCACCAATAAAACGACCTAAGATCTTGGTACATCTTATCGGCACCAGGATGAACTGAATAACGTGTTTTGTGTGCCTCGTCAAAAATGAGTGTTCGAAGTTCATCTACTGCTGGAATCCAAACACGATCCAGATAATAGATAACTCCATCTTCTTTTGTCTTGAAGTGTTTCTCGGCTCCACAATCGAGCTCGCGTTTCAGGTTGTTTCTTGCCACTGCTTCCTGTTGTGCTTGTAAAATGTGATCTCTCAAACTTGTTTGCACAGTCATTCCCATAGCATGAACGCGTAAAGGTTTGACTCTTTCCTTCCGGCTCAAAGCATCTGCAACAACATTTGCTTTTCCCGGATGGTATTTGATCACACAATCGTAATCGTTCAGGAGCTCAACCCAACGTCTCTGTCTCATGTTGAGCTCCTTCTGATCAAATATGTGCTGTAAACTTTTGTGATCTGTGAAGATAGTGCATTTGGTACCATACAGGTAGTGTCTCCAAATCTTTAGTGCAAAAACAACAGCTCCCAACTCAAGATCGTGTGTCGTGTAATTCTTCTCATGTATCTTCAGTTGTCGTGAGGCATACGCAATGACTTTGTCTCGTTGCATCAAAACACATCCGAGTCCCTGATGGGAAGCATCACAATAAACTACAAAGTCATCATTACCTTCTGGGAGTGTTAAGATTGGAGCATTGCACAATCTTTGTTTCAGTGTCAGGAATGCCTCTTCTTGTTTCTGAGTCCACACAAAAGGTTCAGACTTCTGTGTGAGCTTGGTGAGAGGCAAGGCTATCTTAGAAAAATTCGAAATGAATCTCCTGTAATAACCTGCCAATCCCAAGAATGATCTGATCTCCGTCGGTGTTGTAGGCACGTCCCAGTTCTTGATTGCTTCTATCTTGGCAGGATCCACATGAATACCATCACTGTTAATCACGTGACCCAAGAACTGGACTTCACTTAACCAAAATTCACACTTGGAGAATTTGGCATAAAGTCGTCCTTCTTTCAGAAGCTCCAAAACTGTCTTGAGGTGTTGCTCATGTTCTTTCTTGTTCTTTGAATAAATCAGTATATCATCAATGAAGACGATAACAAACTGATCTAGATACGGCTTGCACACCCGGTTCATCAAATCCATGAACACAGCCGGTGCGTTCGTCAATCCGAATGGCATCACCATGAATTCGTAATGGCCATATCGGGTACGAAAGGCCGTCTTTGGTATGTCTTCTTCTTGAATCCGGAGCTGATGATAGCCTGATCTCAGGTCTATCTTTGAAAAGTACTGTGCTCTCTGTAACTGATCAAACAAATCATCAATCCTCGGTAACGGGTACCGATTCTTGATGGTGAGTTTGTTGAGTTCTCGATAATCAATGCACATCCTGAAGGATCCGTCTTTCTTTTTAACAAAAAGAACCGGAGCTCTCCAAGGGGAAAAGCTCGGTCGGATGAATCCTTTATCGAGTAACTCTTGTAACTGATTAGACAGCTCCTGCATCTCTGATGGAGCAAGTCTATAAGGAGACTTAGCTACAGGAGTTGCTCCCGGAATCAAATCGATTCGGAACTGCACCGATCTCTCTGGTGGCAGTCCCGGTAAGTCATCCGGAAATACTTCTGCGAATTCTCTCACGACCGGTACATCTTGAATCTTGATCGTCTTCTTGTCTTTCTGAATCACGTGAGCTAGAAATGCAACGCATTGTTTTCGTAAGTATTTACGAGCCTTCATGCACGATATTATCTTGACAATGCGTTTCGCTTGGTCTCCACGAATCTCCAAGACCTCATTGTTCTCCATAGGAATACGTAGTAGTTTATCGGAACAGATGAATTCAACTCTGTTAAGAGATAGCCAATCCATTCCGATGATGATGTCGAAACTGCCCAGCTCCATCGGTATCAAGTCGATGGAAAACGTGTGATCGCCAAGTGTTAGTGGGCAATTCCTAAATATAGTGTCTACTGTGATCTGTTTGCTGTTTGCTATCTCAATAGTGTAAGGGGAGTCTAACAATTCCTTATCATAATTAAGATGGCATGCAAAATCGGATGAGATGAAACTCTGATCCGCACCAGTATCAAATAATATTGATGCATAGAAGTCAGATAAGAGAAATGTACCCGTAATAACATTCGGGTCCTGTCGTGCGGCAGCAGTTCCTATCTGAAAGGCTCTTCCTCTTGGTGCTTGAGCCCCTTGTTGGTTTCTCCTGGGACAATCCCGAGAGAAATGTCCTGGTTCGCCACAGTTGTAGCAAGACCTAGGATCTGCAGCAGCAGCTGTAGTAGCTGCGTTGTTGTTTCTGTTTTGAATCTTCGGACTCCTGCAGTGAGTCACCATGTGACCAAACCTCCCACAGTTAGTACAGTGTCTGCATGGGACGTTCGATAGGTGGTGGTACTGGCATGAGTTGCACAAAGGTGCAGTGCCAGTATATGGCTTCCTGATCTGTAGTGGGGGTGGCTGATGAAGCATAGGAGCTTGAGTGGTTGCAGCAAAGTTTCTAACCACTTTCTGTTTCTTTGCAGGCCTTTTATCCTGCTTCTTTGAAGTTCCAGCTTTGTTTGAATCAGCCTCCTTCTTAAGTGCCCCAGAGGCGACCATCACATCAGTTAGAGTTGCTGACAGAGAGACAGCAGACTCCATAGTAGTAGGGCGAGCAGAAATCACGTGCCCTTGCATGCAGGGAGGTAGTCCACCAACGTACCTCTCGATTCTCTTTTCTAAAGTTGGCACCACGTCCGGTGCCAAGGTAGCAAGCTCGTGAAATCTGGTGGTGTAGGCCAGATGTCCAGCACCAATCATAACAAGATTAAGTAGTTCAGTCTCAATCTTCTTAACTTCATTCCTTGGACAGAACTCTGCCCTCAGCATCGTCTTGAAATCATCCCAAGACATTGACAGAGCCTCATCCCTGCCCTAGTTTGAATCTGAGCGTTCCACCAAGTCAACGCTCTTTTGTTGAATGATCCAGCAGCATATCTCACCCTGTGCTGATCAGGACAACCACTGATGTCGAGGGTGGTTTCCATCTTCTCAATCCACTGGATTAAGCCGACGGCACCTTCACTGCCACTGAAGCTGGGTGGCTTGCATCCTACAAAGTTCTTGTAGGAGTAATCCTGATGAAGCCGAGTGTTACCGCTGCCTTCTCCAGATGAGTTGGCAACGTTGTTGCTGTTGTTGCTGTTGATCCTGATCATCATGTCAGGAATCACTTCCTTTAGTTGACTGGTCAACAGTGTGGCCAGTGCTACCGTAGCAGGGTCCAGCTGATGGTTGGGTGGTGGCGGTGGTGGAGGAGGAGGTGGAGGTGGTGGTGAATGTGGAGGAGAGTCAGGTGGTGTTGGTGTCGAGGAGTGTGGTGCTGAAGTCTGCGTGGTTGGTTGCTTCCTGGGCGGCATTCTGATCATAACCGAGGGAAAATCGGTTAGTGCAGTGATCAGATACAGAAAGCACATGCAATTAATATCTTATGTCAGATAATATCTACATGAGGGTCCCTAGGTTATAGTCTAGGCCAAACCGTTTAAGTAATATGACCTATATTTCTCTATAACCATGGCTCTGATACCAATCTGTCACACCCCGGGCCGGCGGGAACGGATCGGGTTTTCCCGTCGGGCGGAAGGTTCCCGGGGCGCGATATCTTTGAGTGATAATCAAATGATCAGATTGTTACATAGCACATGATAACCAAAATGAGAAATGCTAATACATCAGCGATATAGAATTACAAGATTAAATTACAATGTATCGTTCATAATTTAATCAAGTAAATCTACCAAAAGAATCAATGTAACTATATCTTGTATATGTACAAGATATACAAAAGATGATTCAATGTTTAGGCACCAAAAGCATGCAACACAAAATAAGCTAGGTCTTCTAAAAGTCCTCTAGCTTAAACCTTGCATGTATGTCTCTACACCTGTTCGTCACCTGAGAAAAACATGTATTTAAACAAAGTCAACACTAGGTTGGTGAGTTCATAAGTAATTTAGTTGAAAACTCTGATTCAATCACATGCATTGTCCCAATGTTTTGTTATGTTGCTTGTATATTGTGTATCATCTGTCACCCAATGGCTTCTCCCTAGTTGTATGTGCAAATGTTGTGATCCCTGATCAAACATGCTTATATATAGGGAATCACATAAGGGTCAAGCCCAGACGCTATCCCACCACATGCTCAAACAAAGTTCACACTACTTGCAATACAACTATGGATTTCCATTCTCATGTTTACTCGTTTCTTGATCATCTGTGTTTCCCATGAATAGAATAATATAATGATCGCGTTGTAGTTATCAAACCGAAGTATTGACAACCATTTGTATAGTAAGGATGTTAGATTTAATAAATATGTTCCTTGTATTATTCTATTGTCTGTGTGTTAACTTTCATGTTACACTCTTAATTAATTAAAAGTGTTAGTTAACTGTTCATCATATGTCTCAAATGCAGTGTATAGGATCCGAATGGAATCCATTTTAATCCTCACATAATCAGATTAAAATGCTTTCCATTCTCTCCTATCCCACCGTGTGATCCCAAGGCCTTTACGGGGATTGTCTCATGTAATTAACAAAGTCGAATAAGAACTAGTCTTATTACGTTATGTTAATTAAGTGTGATTGGCAGTGATAGGCATGAAGTTACGTTATCATGGTCGCCGTTCACAGTAATCCATATGTTCACCATGTAATCCTTAAGCCGTAGTAAGAACAAGTCTTAGTACCCTTAAGTGACGCAGGTGGTGGATAATCAATGCGATCATACTACCCAGTAGTATGTTTTTAGGGTGTTGATCAAATGTTATAAGCAATTGACTTATCACACTTGATCACTTATGATGTGGAATGATATTCAGAAGATATTTTATCTTCTGATCATTCATGTGCTGTGATGTGTCATCATGTTTCACTGTAATAGTTCTCATTGTTCGTTTGTGTATGAATTGTCTCAATGTTCATTTCTGTAGGAATAACCAAGTGTTATAAGATAAATCTTACAACTGTGTTATTCCCATATGTTGATGATTATGAAAATACATTATCATAATCTTCTGAGTTTCCCTGTTATCTCATGATCATACAAGCATGCATACAATGATAAACGATAATAAACAGTTTAATATTATCAAAATCAAAGTATAAATAACATGTTAAGCAAAACTTTTAAATAAATAAAAGTAAGCATGTTTCTCAGCCCCGAGAGTTAAAATCAGTAAAGATTAAAGTAAAAGGGGCATATGAACTCACCTGACGGTTGTAGGGTTGACTTAGCTTAAAAAAAAATGAAGACACGCGCTCTTTGCTGTTCTTGTTGTAGTTTTCACGTTCCTATATTGATTTCACGATATATTTGACTCATAAGTATAAATTATTTTGCTTTGTGCGCGTGTATGTGTTAGCCCTAACATGGTCATCACCCTTTGGTCTTAATCACCATTCGACCCAATTCAATTGAAGGGTATTTATTAACCCTCAATTAATTTAATATAAGTATCTTGTATGATTGAAAGTTATCACTTGAATTTCTTTAATGAGATTTTTGTAACAAAATCTAAGTCATACTTATGACTTGAGTTTACAATTTTTAACATTAGTCTTGCTATCATGATCACCCTTGATTTGTATAGTTATTTAATAATTATTGTCTTAATGTATTGAATTGTCTTGTTACATCATGATCCAAAAATCCATTGGGCCGAATGCATTTAAGTCTTGGGCCCAATATGTAGGCCAAATCAAGTGCCATTGGCTGTCCAAAGATTTGGGCCGATAATGGGCTGATTAATTGGGCTTGTTATATTGGACTGGAGACCTCATGGCCCGGCAGTTCTAATTGGGCCTAATGGAAGGCTGATTACAACCGTTTAATTTATGTAAGCTATTGGGCCATCGGTTTTCTTGGGCCAAACAGAACGGGGCTGAAGAAATGAAACTGGGCCTCAATGAAATTAAGTGTTGGCTACTGTTGGATTTTCTTTGGCCAAGAATTTAACTACTCAAAATGTGGGGGTGGCCGTAGGCCATAATATGGGCCAAAATAAACTAGGTTGGGCCTAGAATTTGCTGAAGTGGGCCAAAGAAAATAGATCTGGGCCTGTTTTAAACTCGATGTGGGCCTGTGGTTCGGATGGCTGCTAGCACTTCGACCGAATAGAATAGTGTGGCAGCGAACCCTTTGGTTCGTTGGGGTTTGGGTTCGCCTGCCTTCATGATGACATAGGTTCGGCAAGGATGTATGGTTCGACTAGGGTTCGTGACTTCCATGGGTTCGCCACTGTGCATGCTGGGTTCGGGAGCCACTGGTTCGCCGCCATGAATGTTTCGGTTGAAGGTTCGTTTAACAGGAGTGAATGGCTCGGGAAACCCTAAAGGGTTCGGCATCATCCAGAAAACATCATAAGGTTCGCCATGGACTCGTGACTGAGAAGAATGGTGAGGTAGGTTCGTCTACCAAACTGGTTCGGCAGACCCAAAAGGGTTCGTGGCTCGCGGGTTCGGTGGGAAGGATTCGCTCATGGGTTCGGGAGTGGCCTCCCTTGTGCAGGTTCGGCCACGACCTGCTGTAACTAAACAGAACCGCTCACCATCTCCTTCGAGGCATGGGATCTTTAGGTTGTTTGCTCAATGACGCCATCTTAGAACAGTTGCCGAAGGTGTGTTGGTCGTGGGGTGGGTTTTAGGCCGGTTGCAAAGGTGTATGTTAAACAAACCCACAAAAACCCTAAAACTCGTGGCTTTCATGCTCATTTACCTCAGATTTCAGTAGACTAAGCTTCAGATCCGTTGTACTTTCACATAGAGCTCGTCAAGGGCTTCGCGTGGGCGAAAGAATCACTCAAATCGGGCTAGAAACGAAGGAGTTATGATGTTTTGAAGGTGTGAAAATGGAGGTGGGTGTGGTGGCCGGGATTTGAAAAGGAGAGAGAGGATGAAGATGATAGAATGAGAAAACCTCCTCATTTTAGGTTTTTATACTACGAGTGGTGTCCGGGTTCGTTTCGGTTGCTCGGTTCGCGTCTTTGTCGCGTAACCGGATTTTTTTCGCGTAATTTATTATAAACTAAACAAAGACTTCAATTTAATTAATTTAATTAATTTGATGAGTTTCAAAATTGTAAAAATGTTTATTATTTTATTTAATTAAAATTAAATTCGTTTCGCGTCGTAATTCGTTTTCGTTTCGTCGAATCGCGTCACTATCGCGCGTATTCGTTCGAATCGTCATTCGAACGAACACGACGATGGTTTTGCTTTCCGACTTTTGTTTTCTACTTTCCAGTCATCATTTCAGAACGTTAAACTCACAGATATGTTTGTGTGAATCGTCACCCACGCAAACACACTGTCAGTTCGTTATTCTGAAACGACACTGCAGTTTATGTTTAAATTGTGTTTCCTCGCTGTCGGACTCAACTAAACATCCTGTTTTCACCTTGTTTTCACATTGAAATGTCGGCCATCTGACTCCTGTCATCTATGGACATCAGATCGCAACCGATTTGTTTCTGAATATCGTTTGAATCACCGTTGTTTCTCATGATTTGTTGTGTTAATTGTCATTAAGTTTTCACTTAATAAACACAACTAATGTTTCAAATGTACGTTGTACTTAATGTATTTAAGTTTATACGAAACTACGTACAACTGTTCTTGTATTTAGAATCCTGTTAATACAAGCACTGTTTACAAATACGTATGTACACATAGTTACTGTATGCAAGTACACATACCGTACGGACTTGCCGGGCGGTCAGGTACTAGTTGTCACACCCTAGAACGGGTATTATATATCATTTGCAAAATAATAAGTTACATATCAAAATCAAATCTCTCATCACAAACTCTATGCAATTATATATATATATATACACATAAAATTATACAAAATCGAAAAAAACAAAATTTAAAAGTTTTAGTGGCCAAAATCAAATAAACAAAACTTTATATTATATAAAAGTTTTAGTGACCAAAATCGAAAAAACAAACTTTACTATTAAGTTTTAGCGGCCGTAATTAAAAAAACAAAACTTTATATTACATAAAAGTTTTAGTGGCCAAAATATAAAAAAACATTAAATAGTTTTAGTGGCCAAAATCGAAAAAACAAAACTTTATATTATATAAAAGTTTTAATCATCAAAATCGAAAAAACAAAATTTTACTATTAAGTTTTAGTGTCCAAAATCGAAAAAACCAAACTTTATATTATATAAAATTTTTAGTGGCCAAAATCTAAAAAAAATAGAACTTTATATTATATAAAAGTTTTAGTGGCATAAATCTAAAAAACAAAACTTTAAAAGTTTTGTGGCCAAAATCGAAAAAACAAAACTTTATAATATATAAAAGGTTTCGTGACCAAAATCGAAAAACCAAAACTTTACTTTTAGTGGGAAAAATCGAAAAAACAAAACTTTATATTATATAAAAGCTTTAGTGGACAAAATCGAAAAAACAAAACTTTAAAAAGTTTTCGTGCCCAAAATCGAAAAAACAAAACCTTATAATATATAAAAGTTTTAGTGGCAAAAATCCAAAAAACAAAACTTTAAAAGTTTTAGTGGCGAAAATCGAAAAAATAAAACTTTAAATTATATAAAAGTTTCGTTGACCAAAATCGAAAAAACAAAACTTTACTGTTCCTTTCAACTGTCTTTTATATATATATATATATATATACATATATATATATATAATTATTTTATTAATTAAATAATTAAATTATATGAAATTTTCATCATATTATATATATATATATATATAATATGATTAAAATTTCATATAATTTAATTAATAAAATAATATTATTTTTTATTTAATTATTAATTTCTTCAAAGTTTTGTTTGTTTAAACATTTTATTTTAAGCAATTGTTTTACAAATTTAATATTTTATAATAAATTGGTTTTTGTAAAGAGTTTTTTTTAATATTATTATATTTTTAATGTTTTAAAATATCTTTTTAATTTAAATATATATATAAAATATATTTAATATTTAATATTATTATTTAATAATATATGCATTTATTATGAAAGAGATGTGGAAAATTAAAGAGGAAGTGCTCTACCAATATGGCATGCGTGTAAGGCCCCGATCCCCGGCACCTCGCAGAGGTTGGTTTTCATCATAACACATAGCTCTTAAACTAAAAACTTTCATAATCATGCAGCGGAAATGTAAACATAGTTGATAAACAGAATTCAATAAAGTGTCTGTATCAAAATCATATCGAATTGCCAAAACCAACGGATCGTCAGGATTGATGCCCAAGCTCCATGCTTTCTTTTATCATAGCTTTAACCTAACATACATGCTAAATCAAGTCAGCTTACGCTGGTGAGTTCTATTTTTCACAAAACATCATAACAGTTTAGTGGGTTAAACATTTTAACATGAAAGCGTTATATCATACACATAAACCATAACACATAGCCATGTCATCATCGTAGCCATATAACCATCTTCATCATCGTAGCCATATAACCATCGTCATCATCAAAACCACTGTCATCAACATGAGCAGTGGGCTTATGCCGGCACAAGGCTCCATGTTTATAGTCCGATCGACTCTTACCATGTTTATAGCCCGATCGGCTCTTACCATGTTTATAGCCCGATCGGCTCTTACCATGTTTATAACCCGATCGGCTCCGTGTTTATAGCCCGATCTGCTCCGTGTTTATAGCCCGATCGGCTCTTACCTTGTTTATAGTCCGATCGACTCTCGTGTTTATAGTCCGGTCGACTCTGTGTTTGTAGCCCAATCGGCTCTTACCATGTTTATAGTCCGATCGAATCTCATGTTTATAGTCCGGTCGACTCTGTGTTTATAGCCCGGTCGGCTGTTCATATCCTGATGTGCTCAGGTCATCGTCCATACTTACTAGTACTGGTACTAGTACATCGTGCATACATATCCTATAACATGTATAGGAATTCATCATAACATTCTATCATCACATACATAGCATGTAAGCATCATAGCATATTATCATACATCATGGCATCATGTAGTACTAGCATCATTTCCTCATTCATACATCATGGCATCATATTTTCATATCATGCTAGCATATAATCATCATTCAACATTCATGCATCCTAGTATTCTAGGACCTCGTCAAAGCATCTATTAACTATTGTCTCAGTTAACATCATAATGCATGCTCTCATTAACATGTTATGTCATCATAACTCATTTACCATGCACGTATCATACCTTAGCTTATTACCAGACACATTTCATCATGTGAAATACATATTCATACATACATCATCATGGCATAACATCATTCATTAATCATCATAACATAATCACATAACATAACAATAAGCATGTATGCCAGCCCAAAACAGTAAGTGTAAATAGGGCGTCTAGAACTCACCTGATAGTAGACTCCTGTTATCCTTAGCCGAACTCCTTAACTAGGGCCTTAGGGACCTACATTAGTTACATCGTCTCATTACATTACATTCTTAGACTTAGAATATATTCCAAGTCCTCATAACCTCCTAACTAGCCTCCCCAGTATTCAAGAACTGTTACATTCCCGAACTGTAATATAGTCGAACTGGAGTACACGAAATATCACCTGTACTTGAAATACTAGTGTACTCGTTTTCCCATGTGTACTCGAATTCCCTTATGTATTCGAACTTAGGGACTACACGAAATTAGTGTACACGAACTGGTGTACTCGAAGACAGTGTATACGAAACCTTTGGGTTTTCGAGTACATCCCTTTGGGTCATAATTTCGAGTACTCATCCTGTTCTTCATAAACATATCAGAAATTCATCTAAGACCGTTGGGAGCTAGTTTCTAGGTTCCTTAGGTTGTTACCAACACACTGGAACCTCAAAGTTCCGAACTTTATGCATAAAGGTGTGAGCTTTGTGCATAAGTTTTCTTCCATCTAACAATCCTAACTTTTGTATAAAAATCCTAACTTTTCAGTTTGGATCACTTACTTGAAGTTAGGTGATCACTCCTGTAGATTCTCGTGCGTTTCCCCTTCCGTTTGGTCAATTAAAAGCTTGACCTTTGCAGTGTTCGAATTCTGCTTCGTGTACTCGAGAGAAGATGTGCTTCAGCCAAAGGTTAGCACGTTTCCCAAGGCACTGGTATTTATAGGGAGGGTCCCTGTATTCGAAAACCCATGTTCACGAAATATGGTGTACTCGAAATATGGTGTACTCGAAATCCTCTTCATTTCGAGTACACGATCTCTACACCCCCTGGTTATTTTTCGCCTATTGTCCTACCGACTTATTATTCGTTACCCATTTGTAAGTTCCAGTAATTTGTATTAGAAAATTTGGGATGTTACAATGCGTCATTATAAACCTTTATTTATTAATATAAGTAGATAATAATATGTTTTATTTACATCCTCTTGATTGATTTCAAGTAATTTTTTTCAATCAATTTTTCTATAGTTACATATAAAACTTTTATATTATTTGACTAGATTATTAACACGTGTATTACAATGATTTAATATAAAATATAAATATTTAGTAACAAAAATTTGTTAATTATAAAATGATATTTGGATTTAAAATGATTAATTTACATATTAATAAATATTTTAAGTGATAAAAAGATCATTGAAAACTTTAATCATTATACAAATGATATATGATCTTTTGATGTGCAACAATTGGTATCTTTGAAATAACTGACGTTAAAAATTTCAGTGTCCATTATATTAAAAACTAACTTTTATATATCAATAATATAAAATATATTTTTCTAATTATTAAAGTTAAACGACTTAGTTTAAAAATAACGTTATACATAACGGACCAAAAGTATAATTTTTTCTATCATTTTTGTTACTGAATTTTTTTAATAGAATAAAAAACATCAATTGTTTATAATAATCTCAATGTTTAAAAACTCCGTTTTATAGTATAACTTTATTTTTAAAAAAATTATTTTTTATGATAACTTGTTTTTTACATAAATTTTGGTTTTTGAAAATAAAATATTTTTTATTTTAAAAAAAATTTGATTTTAGAAAATTTTCGTATTTTATAAAAAATTATTAATTTTATTTTATAATAAATAGGTAAATAATATATTAGTTATTATTATTATAACTATTTAATAAGAGAAAGATTTTATTTAATAAAAAATAGAGAAAATATAATCTTATCTTATCTTACTACTATAATAAATAAGTAACTTTTTGTCACATATCAATTTTTACACAATTATTGCCACATGTCATTTTTTTAAAGAATTATTGCCACATGTCATTATTTAATCTTTTCAATTATTCTCTCTCATATTAAATAATAATAATAATTATATTCTTTAAATTATTAAAAAAATTTAAATTTAACGACTAATGACTTTATATACCTTTTTCATATAAAAAAATATTTTTAATAAATATAAATATTAAAAAACACACTTAAACAAAGTTTACAAAATATGAAAATTTTCTAAAAATCAATTATTTAGAAAAAATAAGAATTATTTTAAATTTGTAGTATTAGGAAAAATAAAAGTTATGTAAAAATAAGTTTTCTTAAAAAAACCAATTTTTTACATGTTTTCTTAAAAAGTACATGACATTTCAGTTTTCAACCCATGTAATACATGTGATTTTACTTATTGTTTAATAAGAGAGAGAATTAAGTGGAGTAATAAGAATTTAACAAATGTCAATAATTGTGTAATAAGGTAACAAGTGATAATAGTGATGTAAAAATGTGACCAGTAACAAAATTTTTATTTTTTTATTAGATTATATAGATATTACCCTAATCTCTTTGAACACATTTTTAGAAGGTATCAACCCGTCATCCAACTAAGGTGAAGGGTGGTTGACTCTACATTAATGGAATTATGGCATCTTTCTAAACTTCCAAACTTTTAAAACATTTAAAATTAAAAAAACATATTTTAATCTAAAGAACGATACGATCAGATCTATCTCAAAATACACACACTGATACACAATAAACTAAACACAACCGTATATTTAAAGTTTTGTGCATATAAATGTCTAATTAAGAGTAAAAACAAAATTATATGCAAAAAACATATATACAATAAGAAAATAGCGTTTGACATAAACATTAGCATTATTAATTTTAACACGGTATAAAATTACATCTTAAACATTTATGAAAACTTTCACAAATCGACCTAATTTAAATTTTTCTTGAGGACTCAGGATATGCCAAAGTCGTGCCTACTTTAGGTTATAAAATAAAGTTTATGAAAATGGCTCACTTTTTAATTTACTTTTAAAAGCTAGAGCTAACAAAACATGTACATAATATGGCGTGATTAAACATGTTTAACAAACAATTCACTATGTAATTTTATATTTTTTTAAAATAATAAAAATTATTATGCTAAACTTCATCATTTCTCTTTTCTATTACATCAAACATAAAATTGTTAAGCTTCAATACCAAGCCAAGTGTTAAACAAATCGATTTCATGTTTTAAATTTTATTAATCGTTTCGTCTTTAACCTATTAAATATAATAGAATATTTTTTGTGAGCCCTACCAAAAGGGAGTATAAAAGTTGAGGAGCCACACTGGTTTATGTTTGAAAAAAGAGAGAGAGAACGCATCTTGTGCTTGATTTAGCTTCTGATTTATGCAAGGTTCAAGGTTCCTTTTTTATATTTGGAAAAATAATGTCTATTTAGTATATTATAGGCAAATTGGATTTTAATAATCCAAAGTTTTAGCAATTGGCCTCTATCTGTCCCAACTTTAAAAATCTTCAATAACAACCCCTACTTTTGACCTATATACCTCTGGTGGACATTCGTTTAAAAAAATAACGCCGTTAAAATTCTTTTAGAATTTCAAATTGATTTTTAGGGTATTTTATCAAAATGAGAATGCAAGTCCAATGATGTATAACTTGAAACGGTGCTTTGAGTTTCCCGATTGATGATTTCCTTGATCAATTGAAAGCTTAACCATCCCGATTTAAGAACCATTTCATCATTTGAAGCAGTTTTTCGAGGTAATTGAAATACCATTCGACTCGTATTTTAATTCTGATCAATAGCCTTAAAAATCCGTTTGAAATTCGAAAAAAGCTAATGGTGTTGAGTTTTTTTAACGCATCGGAGTTAAATAGGTCGAAAATATGAATCATTATTAGGGATTTCCATAGTTGGGACTCGTGGTGACAAACTGATAAAAGTTTGGTTTATTTAAATCCAATTTGCTTATATATATTATATTAGATTTATTTTGGTTAGTTGCGTAAAGTCTTCAACAAAATATTTATGAAATCTTAGCTCATGTTTCATGAACAATTAAATACTCATTCCAAACAATTTCACGAATAGATTGTTTAATGATTCTCGACAATTGGAGGACGTTTGACTTGATGTCCAATTATATTGAATTTATATTAATCATTAAGTTTATGAACAACAATATATAGTTCTTTACCTTAAAGTGGCTTCATTTTGTTTATTTTATTAATATAATTAGTTTAAGTTCTTTTCTCTTGTAAAAGAATGACGTTTTATAAAAATTCAAATATATTATTGCAACGTGTTTATTTTGATGTATGTTTGAATGTAAATTTCATTTGAAAAGGAGTTTTTTTTCATAATTTACAAGTTATCAAACCATGAACATATATTTTGTTTAAATTTACATATTTATGTGTAAACTTTGATTGATTATGCTACACATCTTTATATTAGGCATTTAAGGGAAAATTGCCAGAATAATATATGTTGACCACTTGTTTACCAAAATGATCACACAGATTCCGGCGTCTAAGACGCCCCTTTAGATGCCCATTTTGTGTACTTTTTTACAACATACGGGCCCACATGTCGGCGGCTTTGTCGGGGCGTCTAAGACTCCTTTTTTATAGGCGTCTTGGACGCCGACTTAGACGCCTTTAGACGCCCTTTTTCTGTAATTATTGTAAACATACGGGCCCATATGTCGGCGGGTTTGTCGGGGTCTCTAAATGGCATCTAAGACCCCTTTTCTACCGGCGTCTTAAGACGCATGTAGACGCCCGATTTATACGCCGGCTTAAATCTCACTTGTGGCTCGGCTCGATCGGCTTGGCGGCGTCTTAAAGCCCATAAGGAGGCGTCTTTAGACGCCCGTTCCAGAGGCGTCTTTAGACTCCAAAGCAACGTCTTTAGACGCCGGTTCTGAATTGATGTGACATTCTCTGATTTGAGTGATTTGACAGCTGAAAGATGTCAGAATTGGTGTCTTTTAGACCCGGGAGCGGCGTCTAAGACGTCCCTTTGGAGTCTTTTAGACACCAATTCTGACATCTTTCAGCCGTCAAATCACTCAAATCAGGGAATGTCACATCAATTCAGAACCGGCGTCTAAAGACGTTGCTTTGGAGTCTAAAGACGCCTCGGAAACGGGCGTCTAAAGACGCCTCTTTAAGGGCTTTAAGACGCCGCCAAGCCGATCGAGCCGAGCCACAAGTGAGATTTAAGCCGGCGTCTAAATCGGGCGTCTACATGCGTCTTAAGACGCTGGTAGAAAAGGGGTCTTAGACGCCATTTAGAGACCCCGACAAAGCCGCTGACATGTGGGCCCGTATGTTTACAATAATTACAGAAAAAGGGCGTCTAAAGGCGTCTAAGTCGGTGTCTAAGACGCCGGTAGAAAAGGAGTCTTAGACACCCCGACAAAGCCGCCGACATGTGGGTCCGTATGTTGTAAAAAAGTACGCAAAATGGGCGTCTAAAGGGGCGTCTAAATGGGAGTCTTAGACGCCAGAATCTGTGTGATCATTTTGGTAATTCTTTGATCAACTTTGATCAAATTGGTAATTTTCCCTTTATTTAAAATATGTTAGTTTTCGCTAGTGTAAAAAGTAACACCTAAGATCTAAGTTTAGCACATATGTAAACTGAATTTTAAGATTGTTAATTTCTTCAATTTTTACTATAATTACACATGTGAGGAGGTTAATCTTCATAAACATAAATTTACATGTGAACAAACCATGATTAGATCCATAGTTATGGTGATATCACAATTAATGGAAGTAACTTCGGTATGAAAAGTTGTATTTAATTGTTCAATGACAAAAACCATTTATATGCTTTTGATCATTGTTTAGCTCCCCATACCAAAACTATTAGACTATGTGTAACGAATGAGCTTGAACAACATCACGTGGCGGTGTCACACATGAAGCAACACTTTGGGAGAAATTAAAGCACATGCATATATTTGAATTATTAGTCCTTGAAGAACATATATAGTTGTAATACTCAAACACATAAGAAAGACAAAAACAATAACAAACTTAACTACCCAGTGAAATCTCACTTTTAAGTAGGTTACAAAGGGAGAAATGAACACAAACTTCACCCCTACTCACGAAGAGGTAGAGAGGCTTTTTCAGAAAAGACCCATGGCTCACGATATCAATTGCCCCTAAATTAAAAAACATAAGAAACAAAGATTTCAAAATGAACTTATTCGCACATCAACAGTTTGTGTCATAGGGACGAGGAACTAAAAGCAAGTTGTTTTTTCGCTTAAGAATGGCTCCAAATGACTCAAACATATCCAGATCTTCAGCTGGTGCACCATTTGGAAGTTCCCAATCGAAATGGTAGAGTAGCTTCGCAAGCGGAAGCTCCACATTGGCCAAACCCATCGTCGTGCCTGGACACATTCTTCTACCGGCCCCAAAAGGGATAAACTCAAAATCCGTTCCCATCATGGTAACCGAACTCTCGCTAAATCTTTCTGGTATGAAGCTTTCCGGGTCAGTCCAATAATCTGGATCGCGTCCAATCATCCACGCGTTGATTATAACTTTGGTTTTGACAGGTATATGATATCCAGCAATCTCACAACTCTCCCTACACTCTCTAGGCAACAAAAATGGAGCAGGTGGATGCAACCTTAAGGTTTCTTTGATCACTAGTTTCAGGTAATCTAGTTCTTGAATATCTAACTCATTAATTGTCTTCTTCCCCTTGAATGCTTGCATGAGTTCATCTTTTACTTTCTTCATCACTCTTGGATTCTTCATTAGTTCTGACATTGCCCATTCAATTGTCACTGCAGATGTATCTGTGCCTGCTGAAAACATATCCTGTAACAATGAAGTAGATCATAAAGAGAATTGTTAGATGAGTATATATGCAAGTGTAAGAATAACTAGGATATGGGCGAGGATTTCATTGTGAATATATATATACATACACACACAAAAAAACCTCTTTGTGATCAATAATTCAATATGGGATATGGTTGTGAATATATATACACACAAAAAAAAAAAAAATCTTTGACAAATATACAAAACTAACCAATATGACCGATTTGATGCTGTCAAGAGGTAATGGAAACTGAAGACTATCATCATCTTTGAGCCTCATGAGTACATCAACCAGATCTTCGTTCTCATGGTGGTTTTTCTGTCCGACACGACGTTCTTGGTGGTCTGAGATGATTCTATCAAGCATGCCATCAATCTTGTTGCGAATCTTGAGCAATTTGCCTCTTGTGCCTGTAATTAGAGCCAGTAATGTGACAGATGGAAACAGGTCAGACACATCAAACCCACTTGACGCTTCTATAGACTTTTGAATCGTCTTAACAAGCATTTCTTGATCATCAAATCTGCTTCCAAAAGTAATCCTGCATGTGATCGAGCTCATCATCATGAAAATCATGTGTGACAGGTTAACCACGTTGAATCTCTGCATGGCTAGCCAGTCAATGAGGTTTTGTGATTCTTGTTCCCGAACTGATCGAAAAGACTGGACCTTTTTTGCACTCAGAAGCTCCAAAACACATATCTTCCGCATTTGTCGCCAGTAATCTCCGTAAGGGGAGAAGGCTATGTCTGTGTAGTTGTACGACACGATCTCGGCACTGAGCAGCTTGGGTCGGTTTGCAAACGACACGTCGTGGGTTTTCATGATCTCTTTTGCGAGTGTAGGTGATGAGATTACGATGGCAGACACTTGGCCAAGCTGCAGATGGACGATGGGTCCTAGCTTTTGTGCTATGTTTCTAAGGACTCGGTGTGGTGGTCCGCCTACGAGATGATGAATGTGGCCGATTAGAGGGAGCTTCCATGGCTGTGGAGGAAGCTTTCTGTTTGCATCAAGTGATTTGAGGCTTTTCAAACCAGTGATTATTATGGTGATGAAGAAGAAGAAGATGCACGCGATGAAGAAAAAGGGTGAAAAGGGAAATTGGGTGTCCATTTTTGCCTCAGTTTTTTTTCAACTTCTTGGTGACTTTATATGCATTTTGTGTACTATTAGTTAAACCATCCTACGTAAGTGGACATATATATGGAAAAATTACCATACTAATCATTGTTTACCACATTTTTACCAAATAATCACTTAATTTCGGCGTCTAACACACCGCTTTAGACGCCCCTTTATACGTTATTTTTCTGTACTTTTTGTAAATATAGAGGCCCACATGTCCACGGCTTTGTCGGGTCTAAATGAGTGTCTAAGACCCATTTTCTATCGACGTCTTAGACGCTGCTTTATACGTCATTTTTCTGTACTTTTTGTAAACAGACGGCGTCTAAAGTAGCGTCTAAGCCGATATAAAAGGGGTCTTAAGACACCCATTTAGACACCGATATATCCGTCGACATGTGGGCCCATATGTTTACAAAAGTACAGAAAAACGGCGTCTAGAGTGGCATCTAAAGCGGCGTCTTAGACGCCGGAATTTGATTGATTATATTGGTAAAAAATGGTCAACTATGACTGATTTGGTAATTTTTACCTGTATATATAAAAAACTCAACCAAACATGTCATGTTAGCGAAATTAATACTTTATTTAGTCGTTTGTCCAGCGTAAGTGGACAAAAAAAACTCAACCATACATGTCATATCAGAAAGATTAAAATTTTATTTAGCAACATGTTATTTACATGCACACTTTTATAATTTAACAACTCACTAGTACTATATGTTTTGTATAAACAAATATGAGACATATGTCGCCCTTTGACACACCCTTTTCAAACTATAGATTATTTTGGTGACGAAGATGCAGGCGATGAAGAAAAGGGAAACTGAATGTCCATTTTTTTACTTGATCAATTTTTTTCATCTTGTGGTTGTTGGTGACTTTATATGCTTTTTGTGTAAGATTCACAACATCCAATCTAATTAAGTGAACATAAAAACAAGTTTCATGTTATTCTTATATCTTTTATATGTCTCGTATATGTCTATATAACGTGTATAGCTAGGTTGGGACCAATAATTATTTGTTAGATTTTTTAATGTTAATGACTAGACTTGTATACGTCTCATACAGGTCATATACGAGGCGTATACGACACCAATTCTTGTCGAATCAGTGGGTGTCAGAGGGGGCGAGGGGTCATATATAGGTCACGTATATGTCATATACGAAATGTATATGAGGAATTTAATATCGATGGCGAGGATATTAATATAAATAAGTTAAAGCCCTATAAAAAATTCAACAACATGCATGTCACATGAGCCACGTTGAATTTTTTATTTTCAAAAAATCTTATTTTCTCATATATTATATATATGGGGTTGGATCCACTAAGAACAGATTTTTGCCTAAAAAGAGTAAGAATCAATAGAAATTTGACACGTGTCATCATAAAACAGTAATACAGTACAAAAAACGAAATACAGTACAAAAAGAAACAAAATCCAGTACAAAAAAAAAATATAGTACAAAAAACAAAAATCGAATACAAAAAACCACAAAAATACCATATAAAAAATATAGAACAAATCTAGTCAAAAAAAATAAAAATCTAGTATAAAAAATAATATTTTATACCTAAATTATGTGACACGTGTCAAATTCTTATTCGTTCTCAATCTTCTTAGGCAAAATGCTCTTCTTATTTGATCTTTCCCCTATATATATATATGCATGTGTGTGAGATATTAACGGGGACCCACTCTTTCGATCGAGAGGATGAGAGCATCTGGAACTTTGGACATTAAACCCTCTTCGAACCCGATGAAGGCGTTGTGGACGATGTTTCTCACGTCTGTGTTTGTTTATTTACGTTCATTTATATTTGTATATTTAGGTTCGTCTATGTTCGTTCATTTACGTTCTTTTATATTTGTTCGCTCTTTTGATTAAGTTGAATTGGTGACTTGAAGATGATTGCGTTTTTTATATGTTTATTAAGGTTATAAACAATGATTGTCCAATTAAGGTCGTTTTTGTATCTTTAATTAGTCATGTTTATTAATGTTTGTTTAGTTAAGTTCAATTCGTTTATATTTGTTTACTTATACTCGTCTATATTCGTAAACTGTTTGTTTATATTGTGAACGAACAAACACGAACACAATAAGTTCTTAACGAACGAACACAAACAAGAAACCCATGTTTGTTTAAATGTTTGTATTCGGCCATTTGTTTGGTTAAAGTTAAATAAACAAACAAAAACATGCATTTTTCGTGTTCATTCGGTTTACTTACAGACATACTTTTCAATCAAGATGTTTTAAACTTTTTATACGTGCCAATTACCAAAGAGGCATTGTCTCAATGGTACCCCAAGATTCTTTCAAATGGGAAGTCTTGGGTTCAAATCACTCCCTCAGTGAAAAAGAGGTCTGAGGGGGGGTCAGGGGTTTTCCCAGTGGGGTTTCCTCCTGGGGTGGTCGTGGTGGCTCATGAAAGGTCCTGGTAACTAGATCATGGTGGCATGTCCTGGAAACAGTAGGTTCATACGATTGAGACCTTCGCCATTCCAAAAAAAAAAAGATATAGTGAGAAATGAAAGGAGAGAAATTTGCGGTATTCATGTGTCTAGATTGTTGCATTAACGATGTTACCCCTTACCTACCAATATATGATTATGACCCAATAGGAATCTAGCAAAATAATGTGAATTTAATACTTCTAGTCCATGAAATGGTTTTTAGTCTGGTGGTAGCCTCTTAACTTTTCTTCTTAGAGGCCTTGGGTTGGAGTCTCACCTAGAGCAAATATTGCTCTGGGTTGAGCTAGGGGTTTTCCTAGTTGTAGGTTTGCTCCTGCACGAGTGGGTTAGGTCACCACGCACTGTTATTCGGGCGGAAGAGTGATCTATTTGTCAGGTGATCTATTCAAAAATATAATAATAAAAATACTTCTAGTGCATTAAATAACCCATGACTTGTGGCTCTCTTGAAATTAGATTGAGAAAAGCCCGCAAAAAATCTGGCCAATTTTGCTTCGCTTGGCTTACAAACAAGCCAAGCATAAGATAAGTTAGACTTGTGGTTTGCTGGCTTATTTGGTTTAAGACTAAATAATTTTTACAAATTTTAACCCAAAACAGGAGATATTATCTAAACTTCAATTTTAATATTAGCCAAACATTCAATAAGCAATAATCTTATGGTCATTTTAATATATTTTTGATAAAAAACATTAATATTAATAAGTGGATGATAATTGTAGCCGGTGAATCTTTATCACTTAATTTATAGAATAAGCTAGATAAAAAGATACAAAACATATTATTTGTTTTTTTATGTATGTGAACATGTGGATAAGACAACAATATCAATTTTCTTTAAAATATTAAATAAATTACCTGGTAAACATGTTCGGATCGGCTCGATTCATCTCTATAAATGAGCTAAGCACAAACCCAGCATAACTCGACTAGGCTAATTTATAGACATAATTTTATTGTCCAAATTATGTATGCATGGTGTTCTATTTCCATCTTCTTGATCGCTTTCAAGTAATTTTTCTATAGTTATTATATATAACCGTTGTATGATTTGATATGTTGCCTAATCTCTATGAACTGTTTTTACAAGATGCCAACCTGTCATTCAACTAATTCTGGGTCACGGGGGATGATGTCAGACCCCCACCTCTCGTCACATGTCACATGTTGATGATGTCACTATCACACTGAGAAGGTTGCGGAAACATAGTGGTGATGTCCTAGAGATGTGATGCAATTTACTTGATCTGGTATCACAACTACACAGATTAACTTAAAGATATTACATTACAAGGGCAACGTTATTACAAACCAAAAGTTATAGTTTACAAACTAAGTTATTTAATTACAAGTGCATGAACGTGCAATCTCACTCACTGTCACTATCTACCAGCAAAATATTTTAGTTTGAAAAATCAGCACAAAGCTGATGAGTTCGTAATGATTAATTTACACAATATGATATGATATGCAAGTTCTTGATACACAGTTCTAAAGATAACCATGGGACCCATATCTAGTTCGTTTTGGACGAAGTGTTCTGTTCTACGAATATATTACCCGTCGGTAAATATCTTATTGCCCATTGTCTTAATGTCTATCACTAACATTAAGAGGATAATGGAAACATGTAACAAACATTTACACCAAGAGGAGTTGCAAGCTCCCGGCAAATGAGTTCTCAGCCAATAGTACTATCATTGTTTCGTGTTCAGCCCCACATGGGTTCACTAGATAGAGTTCAAGAGATGAGTACTTTTTCGATACTGTGATAGAGAGCTACCGGCAAAATCCCATGAAATCTTACAAGTTCACCACAAGTTCACATGAAATCACAAAAATAATAGTGATACATATCATATTTTCAGAAACGATTTCACAGAAATACCCCGATGTTTGTAAATTATTGAAAAGAAAAAGGGTTGTACGAAACTCACCTGAGATCTCAAAGTTAGCTGAATAACGCACAGACTAGTAGATATGATTTAATTATGTGTTAGTTAATGTTTAATAAATTATTTATGTTTTAACTTACTGATTAGACCTTTCTGAACATTCAATGTCAAAGACATTATATTTAAAGTCATCTAACTGATATTAAGTCTTTAATTAGTTAATTTAGTTGAATATTATACAATGTATGATAATGTGGGAACCTACAATGATTCAAGTTTCTCATACACAGTTGATGAATCATTAGATTTATCAGAATGTTCTCAGATTAACCAAATAGGTATTGCTGCTGATTATGTCACACCCCGGGCTCTCGGCAACCCGGGCGCTGCGACCCGATTGGTTTCATGGATAATACAGTCTCGGTCAGAGTTTATTATTAATTTTAATATGTTTCAGCGGAAGCGTTGTTTCATGAATTCGTAATGTTATAAATAATTCACATGCATGGATGTGAAAAACCGTTTTTCATAATTTACAAATAATTCATACGCATAGGTATGAAAAACCACATTTACATCGCCGGTAAATAACTTTTCAGGGTTTTATAAAATTTCATATGCATAGATATGAACATAACATTATATTTCATTTTAAACCGAGTTTTTTTTTTACAAACATATATTTTCATATCTCGGATTACACAGGACTTGGAGGTATAACTCCAATCGCTCCTCGGTTTCACCACAAGATTTTTATTTAAGGCGTCATAGGCCCTAAACCTCTAATCTTGCTTCTGATTTGTCATTCATTATTACCTGAAAAGTTTTTGAAAGTAAAACATCAACATAATGTTGGTGAATACAAATAACAGACTCGATATGTAAACATAGCATGTTCGGTACTTTAACCATAATTAATAGTGGCAATACTACACATTTAGCAGGTTATTTCACTGATCGATACAAATACTGCATACCCTAGCTTGTACTGTCACTGGTTAGGAACAACAGCGGAGTGCGTCTTACAATTGTTCCCTTCAGCCCACAGCCCGTCACTGGTTAGGTTGCCTGCGGAGTGCGTCTTACGTATAACCTTCTAGCTCACGTTACCAGCCACGTATGAGAATTTCACCCATAGCGGATACAATTTGCAAACCGTACGTATACCAATGGCCTATATGCTGGACTCATAGTATCACTTTATGCGTCAAAGTTAAACATACAATGCTAAAAAAATCATTTAAATTTGAAAAAAGTTAGATGTATTCACCTGAATTTTTGATTGACTGAGTGATAGCTTAAACTTCTCGATATAAATTTGGGCAGCGTTTCTACTTAAATTATTCTTAAAATTATTCTGCAAGAAATATTTATTTATTTATTATTATTATTATTATTAATATTATTAATATCATTAATATTATAAATATCATTAATATTATTATTTTACTACGATTATAATATTATTATTATTATTATTTAATTATTATATTATTATTACGATGTAATCAATATTATTATTGTTATTATTATTATTTTAAAGAAACTAAAATTTTTGATATATATATACATAGGGTCGGAGCTTAACCCTAACCCTATAAGTTAGTATTATATTAAATTCTTAAATTTATAAGTTTAACAAAAAATTAGATAATATACCTATACGAACTGACTCCTTAATCTTGATTCTTTTATATTGATCAACACCTTCTAACATCTATAGCTTTTAATTTGTTCCCAATTGTGTATATATATTTTTGTATACGTTATGATTTCATGTTGCAGTAAAATGAAGTATTTATAGTCCGATTTAAACTTGATCCTCAAGCAAATCGTAGATATAGGTTTTAATCGTGTCTTTTAATTGGCATGATGAGTCATTTTTTTGACTTAACAAGGTGACACGTACCTTGTACGTATCCTTCACTTTCAATTTTCAAAATGTAAAATTTTATAATATTTTATTAATATAATTAATTTAGCTCATATTTCGTTTTTGTCTTATAACTTTAAAAATATAATGTTTTATAAAATTCTAAAAATACTGCTAGGACCAGTTCATTTTTCTCTACGTTTTGACCTACGTTTCGTTAAAAACGGAGAAAGTTTAATTATAATATATTTCATTAATTTTAGGCGGTCCCGTATAATACTAACTAATCGTTTAAACAACGATTATTTTTAGTAATTGTTTCATCCTACCTATTCGTTTAAACGAACGCTAAAAATTTTGAACGTTTAATTACACTCTTAGACTCTCAAATAATCATATTTAATTATAAAATAAACTATATATATATATTTTTTTTTATTAGACGAGACCTTACGTTTTAAGTGATCGTTTTTATTATTATAGTTTTGACTAATAATATTTTAATTATAAACGAGATTATTTTATTTATATTAATAAAACGGGATGTTACATCCTCCCCACCTTTATTTTAATCTCGTCCTCGAGATTATTGAAATAAGTGTAGATATTTCTTTCTCATTTCTGACTCCCGTTCCCATGTGTATTCAGGACCATGTCTGGAGTTCCATTTAACCTTAACTAATATTAACTTCTTATGCTTGAGTCTCTTTTCTCGACGATCTTCAATTTGAAGTGGTTGTTCAGTGAATTTTAATTTTTCATTTACTTCAACATCTTGAAGTGACATTAATAATGATTCATTGGCCAAATATTTTCGCAGATTAGAAACGTGAAACACATCGTGTACTCCGGCCATTTCTACCGGTAGTTCGAGTTGATAAGCCACCGGTCCGATTCTTTTGAGAATTTTAAAAGGTCTGACATAACGTGGACTTAACTTTCCCTATTTACCGAATCGTACTACTCCTTTCTATGGTGAAACTTTGAGTAGCACTTTATCATCAACATTGAATTCTAATGGTTTTCTTTTTCGGTCTGCATAACTCTTTTGTCGATCTCTGGCTACTTTCAATTTTTCTCTAATTTTAAAGACTTTGTCAGTTGTTACTTGCACGATTTCTGGACCAGACAACTGATTTTCACCAATTTCAGACCAACAGACTGGTGTTCGACATTTTTACCGTAGAGAGCTTCAAACGGTGCAGTCTGAATACTTGAGTGATAACTATTATTGTAGGAGAATTCCATTAGAGGTAAGTGGTCATCCCAGCTTCCTCCAAATTCTATCACACAAGCTCGAAGCATGTCTTCCAATGTTTGGATTGTTCTTTCGCTCTCCCCATCAGTTTGTGGATGATAAGAAGTGCTAAAGTTTAAACGTGTTTCGAGAGCTTTTTGAAAACTTTGCCAGAATCGAGATGTAAAACGACTATCCCTATCTGACACAATGGATAATGGCACACCGTGTAAAGATACAATCTCATTTACATACAACTGTGCTAGTTTATCCATAGAGTAAGTTTCTTTCATTGCTAAGAAGTGAGTAGACTTGGTCAGTCTATCAACGATAACCCAAATCGTATCATTCCCATGACTGGTTCGGGGAAGTTTAGTTATAAAGTCTATGGTTATTATTTCCCATTTCCAAACAGGCAGTTCCAGTTGTTGCAACATACCAAAAGGTTTTTAGTGCTCAGCTTTAACTTGTGAACAAGTTAAACATCTTGCAACATATGCGGCGATATCTTTCTTCATTCCGATCCACCAATAGTTCTCCTTTAGATTTTATACATTTTATCGCTTCCTGGGTGCATCATGTATTTAGATTTATGTGCTTCTTCCAATACTCTTTCTCTTAAACCGCCAGTGACTGGAACCCAGATTCTTGTATTCATACGAAGAATTTCATCGTCTCCCTTGACCAGTTGTTCAGTCATGCCCTTCATCCCCTCTTGTTGCTTGTTTTCATCTTCTTGGGCTTGTTTTTGTGGTTCTTTAATTTGATTAAACAAATCAACTTGAAGTTCTAGCCGTAAAGCACGTACTCTTCTCTGTTTCTCCACCTCTTTTCGACTCAAGGCATCTGCAACCACATTTGCCTTTGATAGATAATTTCACAGTCATAGTCATTCAACATTTCCATCCATCTTTTTTGTTTCATATTCAGTTCCTTCTGATCAAAGATATACTTTAAACTCTTGTGATCAGTATAAACTGTGAAATGAACTCCGTACAGATAGTGTCTCCATAACTTTAATGCAAAGATTATGGCGCCTAACTCCAGATCATGAGTCACATAGTTCTTCTCATGAGTCTTCAACTGGCGTGATACATAAGCAATAACTTTGTTTCGTTGCATCAATATGCATCCTAATCCTGTATAAGAAGCATCATAATAGACAACAAAGTCTTCAACACCTTCAGGTAATGCTAGTATTGGAGCGTGAGTCAACTTATCTTTAAGAATTTGAAAAGCTTCACTTTGTTTGGGACCCATTCAAATTTTACATATTTTCGAGTCAATGAGGTAAGAGGAACGACTATTCGGGAGAAATTCTGAATAAATCGACGATAATAACCCGCCAAGCCTAAGAAACTACACACCTCTGTTGGTGACTTGGGGTTCTCCCATTTGGTAATAGCCTCTATCTTAGATGGATCAACTTGAATACCTTGAGCATTAATAACATGCCCCAGAAATTGTACTTCTGTGAGCCAGAAATCACATTTAGAGAATTTAGCATACAATTTCTCATGTCTTAGTATTCAAGTAAGGTTCTAAGATGTATAGCATGATCCTCGGGTGTTTTTGAATAAATAAGAATATCATCAATGAACACAATGATGAATTTGTCTAGATATGGTTTGCATATCTGGTTCATCATGTCCATAAAGGTAGCTGGTGCATTAGTAAGTCCAAATGGCATAACAGTGAACTCATAATGCCCATACCTTGTACGGAAAGCAGTTTTAGGAATGTCTTCTTCCTGGACCTTTAGTTGATGATATCTCGATCGAAGATCAATTTTAGAAAACTGACAAGCTCCTTGAAGTTGATCGAATAAATCGTCAATTCGTGGGAGTGGATACTCGTTCTTGATAGTCACCTTATTTAGCTCCTTATAGTCAATGCACATCCGCATCGACCCATCCTTTTTCTTGACGAAAAGAATTGGAGCTCCCCAAGGTGATGAGCTAGGTTGAATAAAATCTTTTTTCCAATAGCTCGTCTAATTGTTTCTTGAGCTCTTTCATCTCCGTCAGTGCCAATCTATAAGGAGATTTAGCAATTGGAGAAGTACCTGGTACCAGATTGATATTGAATTATACTTCTCGTTCTGGTGGTAAACCAGGCAATTCATCTGGAAACACGCCTGGAAATTCAGCTACAACAGGCACGTCTTTCAATTTCTTCTTTTCTTGATCTTCAGTTGTGACTGAGACTAGGTAAGCTAAACAACCTTTGTTTAGATATTTTGTAGCTTTGATCATAGAAATGATTCCAACATTATTCGTTGGCTTATCACCTTTGACGATCAACTTTCCTCCCGTTGGAACATGAACTTCAATTGATTTGGTGTCGCATAAGATACAAGCTTGGTTTGTAGCTAACCAATCCATCCCGATTACCACATCAAAACCGGCCAACTTCATTGGTAAGAATTTCACAGGTATATTGTGCTTAAAGAGTGTGATCTTACCATTTACTAATGCTTCATTTATTTTGACTACATCACCATTAGCGGTTTCTACCAGATAAGGCTTATCTAGTTTCACTAGTGGTTCATTTAGAAGCTTACAAAATTGATAATCAATAAAGCTTTGATTTGCTCCCGAATCAAACAAAACCTTAGCATAAACATTATTGATAAGAAACGTACCGATAATGACATCCGGCATGTCTGCAGCTTCTTTGGCATTAAGAACAAAGCTCGAGTCGTCTTCTGTGCATTTGTATCAGCTTTTGCTCCTGAACCACCAGCCCCGCTGGTCCCGCTCACTTTATTCAATTTAGGACACTCATTTCGGTAGTGTCCCGGTTCGTTGCAGTTAAAGCACGTCACCATCACTTTCCTTCTACATTCTTCCAAAGAATGGCCCATCATTTTACAGTGGCTACAATACTTTGCCCTATTACACTTTCCCATATGCTTTTTGCCACATGTTTTACATTGTGGGAATGTACCACTGCCTCCTTCTTTCTTTACAAATCTTCTTGTTGGCCTTTTTGAACTTTGATCAACCTTTTGGATTGCCTCTTGGCTTTTCTTCTCCTCTTGGGTTCTTACCATTCCATCCGTAAGCAACACTGCCAGTTCAACAGCTGAATCAATGGTCTGGGGCATAGAAGCCTTAACCATGTCACGTATTTCGCTTACCAGTCCCCAGATATAACGACTGATAAGGTTTGATTCCGGTGTCACAAGATGTGGCACCAATCGAGCATACTCAAAGTACTTGGAAGTGTACTCACGATGCCCAGCACCGACCATACGGTGAGTCAGGAATTTTCGCTCTATTTGTTCCTTCTCATTCATTGGGCAAAACTTTCGAGTTACGAGATCCCGAAAACTTTCCCAAGTCATAGCATACGCATTGGTTCTGCCTTTGGTTTGAATAATGGAGTTCCACCATTCCAATGCTCCGTCTTTAAAGGAATTTGAAGCATACAGAACCATGTCTTCTTCGGCACATTTGCTGATTGCAAGCACCGCTTCGATCTTTTCGAGCCATCTTAACGCTACCACAGCTCATTATGTTCCTGCGAACTCAAGAGGTTTACAAGATTGGAATGTTTTGTATAAACATCCTTCAGTTCTAAATCGTTTTGCACTAGAAGCTTCGATATTCTCATTGTTCGAACGAGACACCTCTTTTGCTTTTGTAACTGTGTTCTCTGGATTCGAATTTTCATTATTTTTCATAGCCGCAATAATCGTAGGTATTGCGTCCTTAATTTCCTTTGCTATTATTTCCTTAAGTTCAGCCTTTTGAATCACATGTTCATTAGCATCCGTGTGCGTTCTCTTTCGCCCACGTGTATTTGCAGATGGTCCGCCAGAATTTTGGTTTCGAGACATTGTCTACAAAATATGATATTTGACACGATCATAAAATAATTCATTATAATTTAACTTATAAGCTATCATCAAAATTCATCATGTTATTTCAATCATTGTTATTATTTCAAGTATATTATTCTACATATTCCTTTGATAGGCACTTATCTTAATTCGGTTAAAGCTTAGATACATTCAATAGTACCTATTTCGCTAAACCCAAGAGCTCTGATACCAACCTGTCACACCCCGGGCTCTCGGCAACCCGGGCGCTGCGACCCGATTGATTTCATAGATAATACAGTCTCGGTCAGAGTTTATTATTAATTTTAATATGTTTCAACGGAAGCGTTGTTTCATGAATTCGTAATGTTATAAATAATTCACACGCATGGATGTGAAAAACCGTTTTTCATAATTTACAAATAATTCATACGCATAGGTATGAAAAACCACATTTACATCGCCGATAATTAACTTTTCAGGGTTTTATAAAATTTCATATGCATAGATATGAACATAACATTTTATTTCATTTTAAACTGAGTTTTTTTTTACAAACATATATTTTCATATCTCGGATTACACAGGACTTGGAGGTATAACTGTCACACCCCGGGCCGGCGGGGTTGGATCGGAGTCCCCGTCGGGCGGAAGGTTCCCGGGGCGCGATATCGGGTGTGACAATCGGGTTGATCAGATTGTTACATAGCATCAATGTTAAGAATCACTAAAGCACAATAAAGCATATGAATAGGATTACAAAGTTAAATTACAGTGTCAATGTTTGATAATTTAACTTGGTAAACCTAACAAAAGAATCAAAGTATTCAATCTTGTAATCTGTACAAGATGTCCAAAAATGATTCGTATGATTAACAAAATATGTGCTTCCCAAAATCACTAGGTCCTCTATTTAGGCCGCCTAGCATGCAATCCAATAGCTTAAGTTTAAACATGTGCATCACCTGAGAAAGCATGTAAGAAAACAAAGTCAACACAATGGTTGGTGAGTTCATGTAGTTTATAAGTTTAAATAGCTTTAGCATAACTCCTTTCGGTAAAACCTTAATCTTATTAACTCCACATGTAATATCCAAATCGGTATGCTTATATATAGGGCATACCTCTGGGTCAAGCCTACAATCCGCCCAAACGACGTCCCACCACATACTAATCCGGATATGACACTGTTATTAATAATAATTAAGCCCTTTACCGACCCGTCCGTATAGTTTCCCTGTCATAGTTTAAGCACTTCTGTTTGTAAGTTTACCCCATACATCAATAGTATCCGTGAGTTTGTTTGAATGTTACCGGAATAGACAACTGAATGCCCGAAGGAATTCAGTATCAGTCCATACCAGCCCCAGGATTTACGTGTAACTTAGGGGGAGATAAGGGCTACTCATGATGACACAAAGTCAACTAAGATTCACCAATACCGTCCTAGTCACTGATCACCTGAGTAAATAGTTTATGGGAAACACTGCATGGCAAGCACTGAGAGGCCATCAGTCCATTTCCTCGATAAGACTATGAAGAACACATGAAGGCAAGCACTGAGAGACCAACTATTGTTCTTCAAGTCCCGGCTAGGAAGAACACCTGAAGGCAAGCACTGAGAGACCAACTATTGTTCTTCCATAACCTATAGTTTTAGCATACAAAGAGTCCAGCATTTACGTAACTTGTGCACAAGAACTAGCTTTACAACCGGTAAGGCAAGCACTGAGAGGCCAAACCGTTGTTTGAGCATGGCAATCATATAGCATTCAAGAGTTTATAGTATCCATAGATTCAAGTATCCAAAGTATGTGTATGTATGTATGCATTTAGTATCCCCATAGCCTTATAGTATCCTTAGCATTTAGAGTTTATATTAGTCTTTAACACTAAAACCCATAGCATTAACAAGTAGTATAATCTCATAGCATTAGTATTAAGCATAACCCGTATTGTTAGTTCATAGCATAAACCCGTAGTATTAGCATTTAGTTTAACCCGTAGCCTTAGTATTAGCATAACTCATAGTATTAGCTTGAAACATGATTTCATAGAATTAGCATCCACAATAGCATCATCAAATAGTGAATACCTTTAGCACTTGGTATTATCACATAGTTTGAGTATTAGCAAGTAGCTTATGCCTTTAGCACTTGGCATAATCAAATAGCATTGAGTTTGAATAGAGTCTTATGCCTTTAGCACTTGGCATAATCAAATAGCATTGAGTTTGAATAGAGTCTTATGCCTTTAGCACTTGGCATAATCAAATAGCATTTAGTTGGAATAGAGTCTTATGCCTTTAGCACTTGGCATAATCAAATAGCATTTAGTTATAATAGAGTATTATGCCTTTAGCACTTGGCATAATCTAATAGTATAAAAGCATTTTGTTAAATTTAAAACGTTTGTTTTAAAATGTATAACATGCTTCTCAGTCCCGAGTTAAAACTAAAATAGTTTGAAAAGGGACAATGAACTCACCTTGTAGTTGTGGTAGTTGACTTAGTCTCAGACAAAAATGCACGCGCTCTTTGTTGTAATTGATATTGTTTTCACTATCCTGTATTGATGTCACGTTGTTTATAACTTGTAAGTATAAGTTGTATGTGTTTGAGCGTGCGTGTAGGGCTTAGCCCTAGAGTTGACTAACACACGTAAGTATCGGTCATCATTCGGTCCTAAATCCATTGTTATGGTTCTTTGTTATCGTAGTTCATTAGATTGTGTGTTTAGTTTTAACTTATTCATGATGTCCTTGCTATTTTTAAATTCCTTAGTAACTTGTAACTAAACAACTTGCCCAAAATCCTTGTAATTCTTGTCATTAGACTCTTTTGAATGTATTAACCTAGACTTGTATCACCCTTGTGGTACTTTCATATCCATTTAATCCTTTCCCATGCATGTCATAATGTTGTGTTACTCCCAATCTATTACAATTGTTTGTTTCAACTAGAACCATATGGACCGAATGATTTTTATGACCCAATTACATGGGCCATGGACCAACTAGATGGGCCTACGGTTATACTATGTATTGAGCCGAATAAATCAAGACTTGGGCCTCAACAACAAATTTGGGCCACCATGGGCCGAAGTATTAGACCTTGGCCAAAATCTAGTGGGCCTTGGACCGAATTCTATGGGCCGAAATAATATGTGTGGGTTGGACAAGTAATTGTGGGCTATGTAGTTGGGCCAAAAAGGTTAAGTTGGTTGCTATGGGGCCTCGCTACACACACTGGGCTGAATGAACTCTTAATGAACAAATGAGTGGTGATGGGCTCATTGTTTCTATGTTGTTGGGCCTAAAACCTTCGCACGGTTGTAGGTGGTCGACTGGGAACTCACACAGATGGATACACCCTATGGTTTCTTGGCCGAATAAGGAGCTGAGTCGAAAGTAGGTAGGCGAATGAAGATTTTGGGCGAATGAGGGTGTGGTCCAGCGAATGAAGAGGCTGGCCGGCGAAGGGAGGGCTGGCGAATGGTTCTTCAGTCGGCGAATGGCTGCCGCATGTGGTGGTTCGGCCAACTTTATGTCGAATGAGGGTGAAGGGCGAAGGTGGGTTGTCACTGGCGAATGAAGAGAGCTTCCATTCGGCGAGTGAGGCCATGCGGCCATAGGCCCTTCGGCTCACTGCTGTGCCTCATTCGGCCGAACTTTACCCAGCTTCAATCACTCCATTTCAAGATTCTATGGTGGTTTAGGAGGTGGCATATGCAGAGGCTAGTTCTCGTGGGCATAGGGTTCACCATAGAAGGTGGCTAACCGGTTTAAATGAAGTTTGGACAAAGAGGGTTTGAAAACCCTAATTTTCGTCACTTTCACAGCCACGTACCTCGAATTTCAGTGGGTTTAACCTCCGATCTGTTGTACTTTCGTGTAGTAGAGGTCGAGATCTTCGTTTGGGTTCAAAAATGGCTCGATTTCGTTAAGAAACAAGGAAGATATGGGGTTTTGAAGTTCAAAAATGGAGGTGGGGGCTTGAATCCGGGATTAGGGTTTAGAAGTGAAAGAGATGAAGAGAAAAATGAATTAATTGAGCTCATTCAAGGTATTTATACCTCGGGTGAGTTCGGGTTCGTTTTCGTTGCTCGGGTCGCGTTTTCGTTACGTTTCCGGAACGTAACGCGTGTTTTTCATAGATTTTTAAAAAAAAGGATTATTCGTTGACTTTTAAATTATAAATATATTCTTAAATATCGCGGTATTTATTTATTTTTTCCTCTAAATTAATTTATGCATCGTTTACAAAATTTATTTAACGAATTTCGTACTTTTACGCGTCTCGCGTATTTGCTTGCGATTTCTTAAAACAGTTTGATTTAATTTATTAAATGATGAGTTTCAAAATTGTAAAATAAGAATTATCTTATTTCTTTGAATTTATGATCGTTCGTATCTTTTATCGATTTCGTTATCGTTTCGTCAGAACGCGTCACCATCGCGCGTATTCGTTCGAATCGTCATTCGAATGAACACGACGATGGTTTTGCTTTCTGATTCTTGTTTTCTATTGTTAAGTTATTATTTCAGAACGTTAAACTATCAGAATCATTCGTACAGATCGTCACCTATACGAATAACTCATCGGTTTATCATTCCGTAACAACAACCGTTATCGTTTCGTTTTGTTTAACCTCGCATACATTTACACATAATAGCACTTCAATAAGTATCAGTTTCACTGTTCACTGTTGTCTGATGTGTTTCTGACTGTTAAACTGTAAAGTTTAATCAGATTTCAGAAACAATAGCATAATAGTTTACTGTTTAGCATTACGTATTTGACAGTACAACAGTAGTTTGCATAGTTTGTACCTGAGTTACTGTGCCGTTACTGTTCCGTTCACTGTTCCGGCGACGTTTCCGGCACAGTTGTTACAATAACTCCAATTGCTCCTCTGTTTCACCACAAGATTTTTATTTAAGGCGTCATAGGCCCTAAACCTCTAATCTTGCTTCTGATTTGTCATTCATTATTACCTGAAAAGTTTTTGAAAATAAAACATCAACATAATGTTGGTGAATACAAATAACAGACTCGATATGTAAACATAGCATGTTCGGTACTTTAACCATAATTAATAGCGGCAATACTACACATTTAGCAGGTTATTTCATTGATCGATACAACCACTGCATACCCTGGCTTGTACTGTCACTGGTTAGGAACAACAGCGGAGTGCGTCTTACAATTGTTCCCTTCAGCCCACAGCCGTCACTGGTTAGGTTGCCTGCAGAGTGCGTCTTACGTATAACCTTCCAGCTCACGTATGGAAATTTCACCCATAGCGGATACAATTTGGAAACCGTACGTATACTAATGGCCTATATGCTGGTCTCATAGTATCCCTTTATGCGTCAAAGTTAAACATACAATGCTAAAAAAATCATTTAAATTTAAAAATAAGTTATATGTATTCACCTGAATTTTTGATTGACTAAGTGATAGCTTAAACTTCTCGATATAAATTTGGGCAGCGTTTCTGCTTAAATTATTCTTAAAATTATTCTGCAAAATGATTTATTTATTTATTTATTATTATTATTATTATAAATATTATTAATAATATTATTATTATGATTATTAATATTAATATTATTTTACTACGATTATAATAAAATTATTATTATTATGATTATTATTATTATTTTATTATTATATTATTATTACGATGTAATCAATATTATTATTGTTATTATTATTATTTTAAAGAAACTAAAATTTTTGATATATATACATAGGGTCGGAGTTTAACCATAACCCTATAAGTTAGTATTATATTAAATTCTTAAATTTATAAGTTTAACTAAAAATTAGATAATATACCTATACGAACTGACTCCTTAATCTTGATCCTTTTATATTGATCAGCACCTTCTAGCATCCATAGCTTTTAATTTGTTCACAATTGGGTATATATATTTTTGTGTACGTTATGATTTCATGTTGCAGTAAAATGAAGTATTTATAGTCCGATTAAACTTGATCCTCAAGCAAATCGTAGATATAGGTTTTAATCGTCTTTTAATTGGCATGATGAGTCATTTTTTTGACTTAACAAGGTGACACGTACCTTGTACGTATCCTTCACTTTCAATTTTCAAAATGTAAAATTTTATAATATTTTATTAATATAATTAATTTAGCTCATATTTCGTTTTTGTCTTATAACTTTAAAAATATAATGTTTTATAAAATTCTAAAAATACTGCTAGGACCTGTTCATTTTTCTCTACGTTTTGACCTACGTTTCGTTAAAAACGGAGAAAGTTTAATTATAATATATTTCATTAATTTTACGCGGTCCCGTATAATACTAACTAATCGTTTAAACAACGATTATTTTTAGTAATTGTTTCATCCTACCTATTCGTTTAAACCAACGCTAAAAATTTTGAACGTTTAATTACACTCTTAGACTCTCAAATAATCATATTTAATTATAAAATAAACTATATATATATTTTTTTTTATTAGACGAGACCTTACGTTTTAAGTGATCGTTTTTATTATTATAGTTTTGACTAATAATATTTTAATTATAAACGAGATTATTTTATTTATATTCATAAAACGGGATGTTACAGATTATGTTACTGAAACAGTTTCTAGATGGATTTCTGGCTTAGAAATAATCAATCCTTGTTATTAATCACCCAAATATCATGAAACATAAGAATGTGATATTAGAATAGGTTTAATAACCATGTTCAATGTACTAATCTGACTGTTATTATAAACATCAGATTTTTATTCCAATGATTATCTTAATGCTTGTTATTAGTTTGAAACACATGGATTTAACCTAGCATTTAAGGATTGATCAAGACAATCACAATCATTGTTACAATCAAATGGTTTAAACCATTATAATCTAAGATATAGTTTTATGATAACCGGGCATTACAACGGATAAAAACAAGGATTTAACCGTTAACATATCTAGTTCTTCGTTTCTAACCATTCCTAGACATCATCTAGCCAATAATCAACAATCATAACTATTGCATTACGTTCAAAAACAAGATCTAATCTAACCATTATCAAACTAGTAGGATAAAACGAACCGTTGCCCGATTGGACGGATTTTTTTGGTTGTAACACAACTATCCGGTGATGTAAAATCGTTCCCTAGCTTCAGTTTGATGATTCAGTGGCTTCAAGATGGAGTTTTGGAGCTGAAATCACTATCTGATGCGTCTACGTGTGTGTTGGAGTCGAAAGATGAAAAAGATAAGTTTTCTTCATGCACTTTGATTTTTCAATCTGGTCATTTAAGCCAACCTGGTTGTCGCGTACCGCCATGGAGGTTAATTTTTTTTGGCGTACCGTGAATAAATCCGGAGTGCATTAGATATTTTGAACTCATTGCATACCGTCAAGGGACCTTAAAATGGCCTTGGCGTACCGCGAAGAGTTCCGGAAGAAAATATCTTTGAATTTTTTTCTTTTTACGATTCCGGAGAATCAGGAACTCCGTTTCTCGCACGGTTTTCGCCAACGTTCACGATTCCCCGCGTACTATCAACTCGTGATTATCACAATCGTTATATTAACGTGGATTTCAAACATGATGACGTGAGCTTCAAACGTAGTTGTCACAGTCTCCTACTGTTAAAGAAATTTTGTCCCAAAATTTAGTGAAGACTTATCTGGTGACAATCATTTATTAAAACAAATGAGGATATTTTTTTTCATACGATCTTCACTTTTCCAAGTATATCCAGGCCCGCGTTGAGAGTTTCATCTAACTTTAACGATTGAGATGCACTTCATTTCAGTACTTTGACTTCTCGACCCATCACCTCTACTGGTTGTTCAATCTTTTCGATCTTGGTTTCGTAGGAGCATGTCTGAAAACAAGTTATAAAAATCATAAATTAATGTGAGTTGATTGAAAAGAATCGAAAAACAATAATATTTTGATTGAATTAAAATATAGAGTAAATTACAGTTTTGGCCCAGTTGTTTAAGTGTTTAAACCATTTCGGCCCAAAATATAATCTTCAATTCTATCAATTCGGCCCATATGGTTTAGACAACTAAAGTTTTTGGCCCCTAACCATAGTTAGATTTTGGACCAAAACCGATATATTAGTTAAGTTTGAGGGGCCAAACCCGATAGTTGTCTAGATCACAGGGGCAGAATTGATAAAAGATTGTATTTTGGGCTAAAATAATTAAAACACTCAAACCACAGGGGCCAAAACCGTAATATATAATAAATTAGTTAAAAATAATAAAATAATAGAAAATATATGATATATATATATATATAACAAATTTGTTTTATTACATGTAAAGCAATATATGTATGTGTAAAACGTATATTTTTTATTTTTTAGACTCATAATACCAAAAAAGTCATATAATTTTAAATGTTAAGTAATATTATTACATAAATATTTTTAGTTAAAATAAAATATTTTGTGTAAGTTTTTTCTAGGCCTAAAAATTTAAGATCCAACTAAAAAAAACTAAAAATTGAAACCAAACCCAAATCTACAACCGAACTCAAATGAGTTTTACAAACACAATAAACCGAACATTCGGTTTTGGGTTTAAATATAGTTAAAAACCAACCCAAAACAGCTCACGCACTCGACACTCTCCTAGTAACTAGTGAGAGACTGACCTAAGTTTGGATATAGATTAGGAGGTATCTAACTTGTTTTTTTTTAAGTCATGGATAAATAGTCTTTTTCTTTACAAATAACTTTAAAAACCAACGACAATTGAGCAAAGAGTTGGCATAAAAACACTAGTACTGAAGAGTTATGGTTGGAAAATGCATGCCTAATTTATTTCGGCTAATTTATGTAGGGTCATGTAATTCTTACAACTAATTCACATCTTTCACATCCTTATATGACTTTATATATAAGCAATCATTGTTTGTCAAAAGTTTTTAGTGTTAATTATTGGACTTATATACGCCTCGTATAGGACATATACGTCTCATATAGGTCCTATATGCATCGTATAGGTCCTATACGAGGCGTATACAAGGCCAATTATTATCGAATCAGTATGTGTCAGAGGGAGTTATACGTCTCGTATAGACCTACACAAGACGTATAGTTCGATAAGGGGTAAAAATAAAAAATTGGATGTGTAAATAACAAGTCGATTTATTTATTATTGACTCACCGGTGTGAAATTTTAATCCTATCACAAAAGTATAAAATTTAAATATATGGTTTAGATACTTTATATAAAATTTTAGAGGTTGTATTTTGGCGTTGTTTAATTGTTTTAACAAAATAAAAATGATATGTAAGCTTGAAACCCTTTTAAGTATTAATATGCAAAACATCAAAAATAATGTTTGTTAACGTGTTAGTATTCATGTCGACTTACGATGTAACAAGATTTTTAGGATCAAATCGTGTTCAGGTTTGTTTATATCTTTTTGAGTTGTGTTAATTCGATCTACCAATACTCAAACATGTGCTTTTAATAGGAAAAAAAATATTTAGCATTGTTGTTGAAGTAACGGTTTAGTGTCTCCTTCCTATCCGAACTTATCGCCTTATCCTTGTTGTCATGCCAAAGAATGAAAACACACAAAGTTAGCCTTACCGCAGGAGGGAGCCTCCTGCAATTCAACTCCGGCTTGAGAATAAGTATTTAGTTGGAAGCGTTGTAACTAAGAGAAAGTAAAGAGTTTGAAAGTGAAGGGTGAGATGCCTTAGTTGTTTCGGGGATAGTTCTATTTATACTATCTAGGTGCCTGGGAGCTTGATCTTCCTAGGAGTCGGGACCTTCCTTTTCCATAGGTGGAGCCTCCTGCTTTCTGAACGTCCTCCTCGTGTATCCTCTATCTTTCTATTTTTGTACAATAAGTTGATTTGCTTTTGTCAGTTGTTCTGACACCTTATATTTATTCTTTATCTCCTGGATAAAGAATAGATTTCTTGCTACCTGCCATCTTTTCATCCTTGTCCTTATCGATATCAGGTGAATCAACTCCTTGTATTGATAGCTTTGTTGTTCGGTTGTCTTACCGTATTGCTTTTCTTGCAAAGATGGTTGTGCGATCTTGTTGTTTTACCAGCTTGCTAATATTCCGAGATACCTTCCTACGTCATCAATTGTAATAAAAAAAGGTATAGTTTTAATCTTTTATAAAATGAATAAGAAGATGAATTAGCTTCAAGCAAGATGTATGAGTCTATTCGAAGATCAATAAGTGTTTTAATATTTCTACTATCTTTGATTTACAAAGACAATTATATATCTATATAAATTTACATATCTACTTAAATAGCAACGTTAGTGATTTATTGCTAAAAGACATAGAGGCATATAATCTACGATATATATGTGAAAGTTCCGTTAAAAAGTCTCTTTTGCCTAATAAGGTTAAAAAAGATTCTTAAAAATTCGAAAACCGACCCAAATAAACTACGTTTGAATTCATTTTTACATTATTGGATCCGGCTTGTCGAACCCTAAAATCCAAACCTTAAATCATAAACAGTAAGCGCTAATATAAAAACCAAAACTTTAAAAACAAACCCTAAACCAAAAGACAAAACCTAAAATATAAAAACGAAGCCCTAAAATTTAAAGTTTAAAACCCGTTGTTAAAGTTAACACTTAAAATAATATTGTGGGGTTCGATAAGACGGTTCCAATGCCATCGAAATGAGTTCAATCAGAGTACGTTGAGGTCGGTTTCGGAGGTTTTGAAAATCCTTTTTAGCCTTCTTAGGAATAATAAATTTTGTATTTGATCTTTCCCCTATATGTATATATATTGTATTGTTGTTTAGGGGCCGTTTGGTAACATCTAAATCATTAAGAGCTGAATGGTTAAAATGTCTGAATGGTTAAAAAGCTCTGAACCATTAAGTGTTGAACCAATTAAGACTGTTTGGTTGAGCATCTGAATCAAAAAACAAGGACCTTAGAGACTTTTATTGGTGGCCTTACATGAAGAAACATATAGCAGAATACGTGGATAGATGTTTAACGTGTCTTAAAGTTAAGGCAGAACATCAACGACCTTTTGGGTTATTACAACAACTGGAGATTCCCATGTGGAAATGGGATCAAATTGTCACACCCCGAGCCGGCGGGCTGGATCGACTTTCCCGTCGGACAGAAGGTTCCCGGGGCGTGATATCGTTGTGATAATCGAAATGATCAGATTGTTTGTATAGCACATGATAGATAAGTGAGAAATGCTAACATGACATTGCTACAGAATTACAAAGTTAAATTACATTGTTATGTTCATAATTTAACTAAGTAATTCTACCCAAAAAGAATCATTGAGTTTCTATCTTGTATCTGCACAAGATTTACAAAATATGATTCAATGTTTTGTCATTCAAAAGTATGATCAACACAAAATGAAGCTAGGTCTTCTAAAAGTCCACTAGCTTAAGTCCTGAATGCTGGTGACTAGACATGTTCGTCACCTGAGAAAAACATGCATTTAAACAAAGTCAACACTAGGCTGGTGAGTTCATAAGTTTAGTAATTGAAAACCATTGGCTTGTTAACATTTACACACACAATGTCATACAAGTGTATTGTTAATGTTTGATTCACCCGTCTCACCCAATGGTCTCTCCATAGTTATATGTAGAGGTGATATTTCATTCTATCAAGCATGCTTATATATAGGGCATACGAAAGGGTCGAGCCTACAACCCGCCCAGACACCATCCCACCACATACTCAATAGAATTTAACACCACTTGTAATACAACTATAGATACCCATTCACATCTTCCTTGTATTCAACCCATCTGATAAGCACCCATAAGGTTTTGTTCATTCCCCAGTGTGTTAGTCACAATCGAAATGTTTCACCCATGTCTTGTTGATAACTGTCTGGTTTGTCTCTCACGATGGCCTCTCCATAGTTATAATACAAACAGTGTTTCGCCCTATCAACCATGCTTATATATAGGGCATACGAAAGGGTCGAGCCTACAACCCGCCCAGACGCCATCCCACCACATGCTCAATAGAATTCAACACCACTTGTAATACAGCTATGGATACCCATTTATTTCTCACATGGTTCCACCTTGTATTACCGTATAGTCTCACATAGTCTCATCTAGTCTCATCACATAGTCGCATATAGCCACATATAGTCCCATCACATAGTTTCATATAGTCTCATGTAGTCCCATTACGTAGTCTCATATAGTCTCATCACATAGTCTCATATAGTCCCATCATATAGTCTCATATAGTCTCATGTAGTCTCATCACATAGTCTCATATAGTCTCACCACATAGTCTCACGTAGTCTCATCACATAGTCTCATATAGTCTCATCACATAGTCTCATATAGTCTCATGTAGTCTCATCACATAGTCTCATATAGTCTCATCACATAGGCTCATATAAGTATACTCTATATTCACGTAGTCACACAACGCATATTCTCACACATATAAGGTATAATCTAATCTTATGACTGTCACAGTTTAGTCTCATAGGTATCATAGGAATAGTCTCATAAACATCCCAAATGTAGACTCATAGATGTCATGATAGTATAAACATGGTGTTATAAGATCAATTCTTAATACACTTATGTTACTCAATGAGGGGATGATATCAGGTACTTATGTTGTCGTGATAACATCCTTGATATGTTCTAATGTTATGATCAAAATGCAATGAACACATTGTTATGCTCTCTAGTCTTTAACATTTCTTATAAGATCATGTCTTATAGTACAATGTTAGTATATGTGGGGAATGACATCTTTGAAACTAGGTTATCATGATGTCATCCTTGATATCACAAGTATTAGTCTCATATGTTATCTCGGTGTTATGTATTTCTCAGTGATTTTAACAACATGTTATAAGAAGTCGTCGTATGACACGATGTTAACAGGTGTGGTGAATGATACCATCATCATGAAAGCATGTTATCATGATTATCATTCTTGTTTCCCCATTGTAATTGTCTCACTGTTCAGTCATGTAAGAATAATAACGTGTTATGAGATATAATCTTATAACATGTAATATTCTATTGTGTTAATGATTCATGAAATTATATTATCATGTTCATCCTAGTTGTCTCTGTCATATCCTGATCATACAAGCATGCATACAATGATAAGCGAGAATAAATCAAGCATTATTATCTAAATCAAAGTATAAGCAATGTGTTAACTAAAACTTTTAAATAAATAAAATATTTAGCATGTTTCTCAGCCCCGAGAGTTTAAAATCAGTTAAGATTAGAAAAGGGGCAAAACTACCTTGTGGTTGTCGTGGTTGACTAAGTCTAAATAAGAATGCACGCGCTCTTTGTTGTACTTGTTGTTGTTTTCACGATCCTGTATTGAATTTCACGTTGTTTGTAACTTATAAGTATAAGTCGTATGTACTTGAGTGTGTGAATGTGCGTGTGTGTTAGCCCTAAAGTTGGCTAACACTTGTAAGTCTCGGTCACCATTCGGCCCTGGCTCAATTGTTATGCATTATACTAGCACTTCAACAATTTGATTACTTAACTTGTCCTGTTATTAAGGTTTTGTGTTTAATTTGACATGATCCTATCTCATGTGATAAAACCATGAAACCTACCATTGTGTATAAATACACAACTTAGGTTTCAGCATTAAAGGTTTTAAGCCCTTAGTATTTTGAAAGTGAATTTAGTATGGTCCTTGTTCAACTTGTTATATCCTTTTTGAAATCCTTTGTTATCACCTTTAAAGAATAAGGTTTTAGGTAATGTTAGGTTTACTAAACCAACATCTATCACCTTTGTAGTTTTATCAACCAATTTCCATGCATGCCACCCATAACGTTTATTTATGTGATTGATTACAAATCTTGGGTTAAGTGGGCCGAATAATCAACCCATGGGCTGATTTAGTTTCATGGGCCGGATGTATGGGCCAAATAAGCGGGCCAGTTGGGTTTGGCCGAAGGGATTTCATCTAGACCAATCGAATGCTAGTGTGTGTAGGCCGAGTGAAACTCTTATGGGCCGATTGAAAGTTCTTGGGCAAATGAAGTGGGCTTCGACCGAACTAATTCATGGCCCAAGTCAGAAATCCCTAGGCTGAATAGTGAGTGTGGGCCACCTATGTTGTGTGAGCCAAATCAATTTGGTGGGCTGCAACAACTATTGGGCCGACTGAAATGTGGTTACTGGTTCAATTTAGGCTGCCTTGGCCGAATGAGTTTAGTCCGGTTGAGTCTCACATTCGGCCGAAAGGATCTTCATACGGCTGGGCAACACCCGACTGACTAGGACCCACCGAATGAAAAGACCGAGTGAGATGCAGGCCGAATGGGGCATTGGACGAAGGAGGCTAAGTGTCAGCCGAATGAGTTGGTGGGTGAAAGGGGTCCCTTCGGTCGGCGCTACATTCGACCTATGGGTTCTTCGGCCCTTGGCCTTTCAGCTCACCTCATTCGGTCCCCTTATTCGGCGAGCTGCTGGTGCCCATAGTTCGACCATGACCATCTTCAATCCACCACCCTCCTCAAGTGGTATAGTGACCTAGGAGTTTGTTCGAAGGGTGGGGTTGAATAGAGAAAGCTTGAGCCAGTTAGTTAGGGTACGGTTAAACAAAGGGTTGAAAAACCCTATTTTTCGCAACTTTTGAGCTCCATTTACCTACGATTCAGTGATTTCTAGGACCAATCCCTTGTATTTTCTGGTAGGGAATGATAAGAGCTTCGATCTGGTATGCTATTTGCACGATTTCATCAAGGATTGGAGGAGATCTTGAGGGATTTAGGTTGA
>SZYD01001202.1:0-35474 GCA_009363875.1 Mikania micrantha | reverse complement strand
ATGTGAGTTAATGTGGATCAGATATTTATTTTTAAGATTTCAAATCAATGACTCACATAGGTTTAAGGGTTTCCAAATAAAATTTTGTTTTCATAGGATTCAATCTCTATATTACACACACAGAGCATTTAACCCTTGCAATCTTGACACATAGGATAGGATGCACATTGAAACGGGTTAATTTGTATGTCAATTTGGGTTGAGATTATACTGAGAAAAAAAAACAGTTAACCGAACCAGAGCTGGTTCAAAACCTGTTCGGGATCTAGTTATTGACGTCCACTTTGAGAACCGATTGAGACCGTGGTGGTGCCGGGTTTTGATCTCCAAGATAGAACTGGTTATTAACAAATTAAATTAAGGAACCAATTGTTTGACTGGTTACAACCAGTTAACCATTGATTTTTAAAAAAATAGCTACTTACAACCGTTTAATTCTAAAATAGCCGTTAGAAACAGTTAATCAGTCAAGTTTTTTCCCATTCGTTTTATAGAGATTTAAATTATTTTCTGGACTATTTGCCTTCATTCGTTGTACAGATAGTTGTGAGTGTTACTAATTGAACATAAAATTATGTTTTTTTTAACAATTAAGCTTATTCTATTCTCACCATAAACTCGTGAAATTAATTACACTCTTCCAAAGATTAAACATGTAACCTCATATATACTAAAAGTAATTTAAGTTACTACTTTATTATTATTTCTTGAAATGTTTATTTCTATGTTCATAAAAACTAGTGTTGTAAAAATCGGGATTAATCGCTAGTCAGTCCTAAGCCGATTAAATTTGCCTAGTCGGTTCAAAAATCGGTAGTCGGCTCTAGTCGGAGCTAGTCGGGCTAATCGGGATTAGTCGGTCAAGTTCAAAAAAATCGGGGTTAAACCAATTTAATGCCCAAAATTTCGGTCTAGCCCAAAGAAATTGTGGTTTTTTTCTTTAACCAATAACTAAAAGTTTTGTCCAGCCCATTTTAACATGTTTTGGCCTATTAATTGGTTTTAATTGTGTTTTGACAAGAAAATATACTTATAGGCCTAATTTGTGAAAATCTTGATGTATTGAAAAACTAATATTTATTTTGAAAATTAATATAAATTTTCATTATTAATCACGATTAATCCCTAGTCCCCACCTCGCTGCCCAACTACCGATTAGCGATTTTTACAACCATGTAACAAACCGCTACATTACATGCGCACGCACACACATACATAATATGTATACACACACTATGTTATATTACATATTGAAATGATAGAATGATCATTTGATCAAATCTTTTAAAGTTAAGAATTCTACAACTCTTACATCATAATACAAACTCATAAAGGTTTGAAAACATAATCTACATGTTTTTTTGAACTTTTTAGTTTGTCCTACATTGGTCTTTTAAAAAGTGGGATAAGATACTCAATTTAAATCAAATGAACCACTTTTTAACATTTTTGTCACATTTGACATATTTTACTTGTGATTTTTAACGTAATAGTCATTTCTAGTTAAATATTAAAATTAAATTTAAAAAATTATCTTAATAAGTCATGAGGTGAGTTGAGTTTGATGAAAAATGGGAGGATTGGGTGAATTTTTATTTTAATTTAACGTTTCCTTGGTGGTGTAATGTGTAGTCGATGGTTTTTGATATTTGGTGTCTGGACATGCTTTAGCATTTTTGCTGGCTCGCTTCGGTTTTTGTTTGTATTTATGTGAGCGTTCGATCCAACCTCACATGAATCCATCACTCACAGCACCACTTTTAAATACTCCAAAAGGAATATTTCGACGACTCCCCCCTTCTCTTCTTCTCCCACCTCTGTACTTACAAAATATCTAGCCCAGTCCTAGCCCTAGCCTAAGACATAGAACAAACTAACTATAGAAGGGTCAGGTTATTTAAACACCCCCTATGGATCAATTGACACCACATAGGTTCATACGGGTCGTATGAACCCATACGACCCGTATGGGTGTCAGATTTTATCAGATTATCAGGTTAATGTCTGACGGTTGAAAGTACAAGGGCCTGATGGCCCTATAGGCTCGTATGGACAAAATAAAAACCAAAATCATGTCATCAATGAACAGTACTACTTGGTATTTTAACCAAATAAAAAATCATTGCGTGTCTGTACTACTTATCAGGTTAATGTCTAGAAGGTACGTCTCTTTCTCTCTCTATAGTTGCTTACATAGGACCAAAAATAAAACCAAAATCATGTCAAATGAACATTATGTGTACTTTAACCAAAATAAAAACCATTGCGTGTCTGTACTATTTATTAGGTTAATGTCGAAGGTACGTCTCTTTCTCTCTCTATAGTTGCTTATATTGCGTGTCTGTGCAAAAATTTAATATGGTGTCTGTGCAAAATTTAAAAATAAAAACCCATACGGCCGTATGGGTGCGTGTCAGAAACGTGATTTGATGTGTCAGGTTATGTCAGAAATATAAAATATCCATACGACCCGTATAGACCCATACGAGTCGTATAGATGGTGTAATTGTAGTCGATGGTTTTTGGTATTTGGTGTCTGGACATGCTTTAGCATTTTGCTGGCTCGGCTCGGTTTGGTTTTTTTTGTATTTATGTGAGCGTTCGATCCAACCTCACATGAATCGTCACTCACAGCACCACTTTTAAATACTCCAAAAGGAATAATCTCGGCGAGCCTTCTTCTCCTCTCTCTTCTTAAAACCTCTGTACTTACAAATATCCTAGCCCTAGCCCTAGCCTAAACATAGAACACACTAACTATAGAATCGAACACTTATCGCTTCTTCAACAAACTTGGTGTTTCAATAATGATGTTCAAATCAAGAAATTTTGCTTGACATTTTTTGAGTTTAGTCGGCTTAAGAAGTAACGGAATTATGGTTGACGTTGATAAAGAAATAACAGGTGTTCACGGTTGGGATTCGAATTGCAGTATGGAACCAAAAGCAGTAGACAGTTATAAGAATTGGTTGTTGCTTGATGGTAGTAGCGGCGGTGCTACTTTCGGAGAGGGAACTTCTACAACGGGGTTTAGAATCTACAAGAGGACAAAACGCAGAAAGATGAGCAATTCAGATGAGATGACGAACAATGGATTTCATGATAAGGTACTATAATGGTTTCATTCTCCTTTTGATTTGGTTATTCGAATTTGATTGCCTTTTACCTGTGACTTCAATCGCTATATGGAATTGGTTTGTTAAATTTTCTTGCTGTTTAGTGTAATTTTGGGTATATTATAGGTGTGTAGATTCTAGACATTTATTAACCTAATTGAATATATCATACAAATACGACCAGTTAATAAATGTGTCTGAATGCTTTAGAATAAAAGATTACATGTATCTTTCTTTTGTTTACTGATCTAAACTCTTTTGTATTCAAAGAAAGCCCCAAAAGGAAGACCTAAAATCAGTCAATTTGGTATTGAAGATATCTAATAACTGCTTGTTTGATAACAACCTAGATGTTTCCACCTACATTCTTGTTTGTCCCTCATTTTTTTAGTTTCTTGATTATTCAAATTTATATGCAATATTTGGTCATTTTATTTTTCGGGTTATCTCCTATGTTCTTCTGGTTTATATTGTTCAACTGAATTGTGAATCATTTAATTTGATTTCTTGCAGATAAAATCTGCTGATGGTAATGCTTTTGATCAATATGTCCACAGGTTGAGTTTTGATGAATTTCCTAATGGAGTAGGTGAACGTTCTCTTAGGAAATGTAGCAATACTGTCTTACATCAGAAGCCTCAGTCTCTTAATAATGGGCATGAAGCTCAGTCACTTAATGGGCATGAAGGATGCATCGAAAATGCTCTTGTGACTTATCAAGAAAGTGGTTGTGCCTCTGTGATCAAGGTCAAATAATTCCTAAAAATTTTTATTAAATCTTTCTTCTTTCCAAAAAGAAATTGTATTTTTTTTGTTCATTTAGCTATATGTAAGTTGTTTCTTTTGCAGGAGTTCTTTAATAATGCTGAAAGAAATGACAACCAAACACATAATACTGCTCAAGCATCTTCTCATGTTCTGTCTAGTGGATTATTAAAACAATTAGAAGCTTCTACAAACTCTGAGTTGTGGGGGCGTGCGTTATCTGATATTCTAAATTCAGATACATTCTCTGAACTATGTTGTCTACTTTTCAAGAAATTTGGAGGTGTCAGTGTTAACCGAGTTGTGAATGTTGATGCTATAAGATCGAAGTTGAAAAATGGAGCTTATGAAACTTCACCAATGCTGTACTTTAGAGATATCCAACAGGTTTTTTTTTTTTGTTCTGTTTTTTTTTTTATTTTATTTTAGCTCAGAGTTTGATTTTTTTTATTAAAATATTTGATTTATTGGTGATTGTCTTCAGCATAGAGAATGATATTTCCTATAGATTAATTTTTGAATTATAACAATTTACATGCATATAGAGGGTTTTCCACTTTGTCTTGCCATTTAATGTGATAATGGCACAAAAGTTCCATCCGTGATGGTCAAACTAGAAGTACCGAGCTCTGGTGCAGACCACGCATGCATAAAATGAAGTATCAAAGTTGGCCTCATTCTCCTTTTTAACATAATAACAAGATGTTTGTTCAAACAATTTTGTGCGAAGTATAATACTAATATACTATACTTAGTATTCCTATTTCTCCCCAGACAATTTTGCGCCCCATTTGTGGTGCACGCATATAATGTATATATGTGTGGGCCATAAAGGGGCTAGAGTAAAATTGCTTTAATTTTAACATTATTTAACTTATGTGAAAATAACGTTAAAAGTGTTGGGATGATTAACTTCAAACGACAACTACAAGCCGGGGACTCCTTTGGAGCAGCCTCTCTATCCCAACCAACTGGGATAGGGGTAAGGTTTGTGTCCATCATTCTCCCCAGACCCTACTGAAAAGTGGGAATCTGGGTAAGTTTGTTTGTTTGTGTAGCATTTCTATTTCCTATGATAGAATAAGTTTCAACTTTGACATGGATTTTTCTACGGGCAAGCAAGTGAGCTTGAAAGGGACCGCCAATTTTCCTTTTGCCATAAGGGGTTATTGTTTGAGTGAGGAAAATGATGTATTAGCAAAATGATAGAGAAATGAAAATGTGACCTAACAGATAGTCTAGCTCTGTCACATGTGCCCTGCAAACTTACAAGCGTGTGCATTTTGTTATTATGTATATAACATGAGCTATGTTGTTTACTGGCTGTTATCACTTGGTTATTGTGCATCTTTTTGTTGTTCTCTATTGTCGTATTTAATAATATTTGCTCTTTGCATTTATAATTTGTGTATTAAAACATTTGGTATTTGTTATTTGAAAAGGTTTAACATTTACCATTTTCACTGATTTTTTCAACTTGACCAATCTGGATATAGGTATGGACAAAGCTTCAACAAATCGGCAATGAGATGGTTACACTTGCAAAAAGTCTTTCTGATCAATCTAGGATTCACTACAAGCAGGTACATCATAACACACACATATACGAAAACAAGCATACCCAGTTACGTCCCTCTAATCAATAGGGTCCGGGGAGCGGGGCAAGAAGGTGAGATGAAAGCAAACCTTACCCCTATCCCAATGGTATAAAGAGGTCGCATCTAAAGAGACCCCCTACTAATATGTGCCGCAATAAAATTATTATTATTGTCTTTTTAATATCTAAACACCAAATTGTTCTCTGTTTTTAACACCTTTGTGACAGTATGTTAGGAAACCGAGGACAGCAGAAACTTGTGGCTGCCAAGCTTGCGGAGAAAAAACAGACATTGAAAACTGTTTGGTCTGTGACTCATGTGAAGATATATGTCATCTCTCATGTACAAAGCTTGTTGGTACGCATATCCCACCCAAAAGTTGGTATTGTGCCAGCTGTGTGTCTCAAATGAAATAGGATCACCTCATGATAATTGCATAGTCTGTGAGAAGCTAAAATCTGCTGCTTCCACACCGCTTGTGAACGGTGCTCCAACAAACAACCATTCACAAGATATACCAGGCGGGTTGGATGACCATCTGCATAATGATGTAACTGATGAAAGTCAAAGTTCAAAGATTTGTTTTATTTGCAAAGTCGAGGTGATGATGGATGACAATTTTAGAATATGCGGGCATTCTTTATGTGCTCACAAATTCTATCATTATGCATGCCTAACAAGTAGAGACTTGGGTGTTTATGGTCTTTATTGGTACTGTCCATCTTGTCTATGTAGACATTGCCTTGTGGACAAGGATGATGATCAGATTGTTCTTTGTGAGGGTTGTGATCAAGCGTATCATATCTACTGCGCATCACCGCAGCTTGACTCTATCCCAGAAGGGGATTGGTTTTGTGGAAAATGTGACATGAACTTGAAGAAAATAAGGACAGTGAAAAAGGGGTATGAGAATATGCAAAAGAAAGTGACAATAGAAGATGAATTAGAGAAGGATGAACATGAAGCATTGATGGATGAAGTTGAAGGACTAGACATGATTGTAAGTTCAGCTAAAACACTTGGTCATGAGGGTACGCGTTGTAATATTAGATGAAACGTTTCGTAGAACTGATGTCTGTTGGGAAGCTGAACATCAACGTTTCTAAATCAGGATTATATATAGGCTTGGCTAAGCCACCTGTTAAGACATGTTTTGTAGGTTTTGGACAAAATAATTTGAGGGCCTGTTTGTTTATTTCATGGAGTAATTAGGTAGGTTTTGTTAATTTGTGAACTCCATTTCGTCTTGGTCTCTCTCATTATAAATCCAAAACATTAATTGTCTGATGAATATTAAAGGGTTTTTGGTTTATTACTAAACTAACAATAACAAAAACATTACTCACTCACAATCATTTTTTAATTATATATAATACATCAGTTGCGATGGTAAAATATGAACAATAATAAATATATACCATACTGTACAGATACAAAGCCTAATCACAATATGTAATTCAACACAAACGATACAAACCAACAAAAATAGTAGAAAAACAATTCATTCTATCAATGACACCTCCAACTTGTATTTTTGTTGCTAGTAGCTAGTATTATAGATTTACATGTAATTTTTATTTGATTTCGCTTGCAAGTTTCCCATTTTTGTTCATAATTATCGTTGCAAGCGAAATCGAATATAACATCAAGTGCAAATCTCTTATGATTACGCTAGCTACTTATATGATAACAAAAAGTAAAAGGTAGGAGTGTGATTGACCAAATTACAAATATGAAATATTTCCAATCTTATATGCCTGTAAACAAAAGGATGCTCAAAGCAAGCTAGTCATTTTCACCGCAACCGGAACAACAGAAAATGATTTTGATCACCTCCTTCAACACATTACCGCGACGAGTACTGGCCTCTGTCATCTTTAACATGTTATTCTCTTCTCAGGTTTTGCCCGTTTTATAATCTGCACAAGTAGAAATGTCCCGGACTTTGCCCATAATTTTCAAACATTTTCATGCTAATTTCATTCCTTCTGCTTATTATTGATTTTCATCATCATTTACAAGCTTGCCAGAGATTACTTCTGTAATTTCCCCATCTTATTTTTTTTCAAACAATCTTAACATGTGATCAATCGGTTATCGGGTTACGCCACTAAGGTTTGGTTACCCTGACCGCCGTGAGATCATACTCACCAGATAAATCTGTAAACCATCTCTCCTGCTTGAGTTTGAGTCCTTGACCTCATTGAGGTGCAACTTCTCTACTTTATTGCAATATTGCTAGGCTAGAATCCCTTTGGTCTCTGTCTTATTGTTAAAAAAAAATTATAATTATAAAATAAGTGAATTGTGTTAGGCCGAGTGTAAAGAGTTGGATGGATACGAAGCCGGCCTCTGGATAAAATCACTGTCTCACAAAGGTTCAACATGAAGCAAAACATTGGTTTCTATCAGGCCGATCTAATTTTTTTTTTTTTAATTTGTTAAGTAATAATTTGTAGATAGAAATTATTTGTAATTTTCATTTACTTGTTTTATAAGTTATACTTTTATGTTGATTTAGTATCCTTGAAAATGCAAACAATACGAACATAAAAAAAGAAATATCGGATGTTAATTAATTTTATTTTTAAGTTCACCAATTCGATAATGTGTTCGTTTATGCTTGTTTATTATATTTATTATTCATTAAATACATTGCATATTCTTAAATTATTTATTTTTACTTTCATAATATAACATTTGAGGTAGAAATCTAATCATTTGTAATTTGTATCTTTCTAAAAACATAGAAATTTGAAAAGGTCTTTGAAACATTCCTTTAGGGTAATTTCAATTACGATTATTACTTTTAACTTTTGTTTTGTTTTATGATAATTATTTTTTTGCTATTTACATAAAGTGTTTACCTTATATTTATGTAAATGATTATCTTTAATACTTAAGATTAAGAATGTTGATTTTTATTTTTTCAATAATAGATGTTCATTCGTTTTATGAACATGTTCAATTTCTTAATGAATGAACACGAACAAAAATTTTCGTTCAGTTAGCATTTCTTATCCGTTTATAATCAAGTTAAAAGTTAAATAAACAAGTACGAATAAGGGTTCGTTCGTGTTTGTATACAGCCCTGAAAGCATCTATTGACCCTAATATTCAGTTAATGGCGCAAACAAACAAACAAGTAATTAGTGCTATACTTAATTACTTACCGTATAGAGATTTAACACTTGAATCAAGATCAAAGATTGAGATTAACAATTGCAACGATATTATGCAAAAATTCATAGAACCGATTAGGTTTTGGAAAGTTTGTTGTTTGTTGGTACGTGGTGTATATATCACTATCATGGTGTGTGTGTATTAATTTATATATTTTTTAATTTTACATAAAAAATATCCCCAATTGACGATGCTGTTTTTAATCGACCTTATATATTCAGATATTATTGTCTATTCTGGTTTTAATATATATATTTTTAATTATATATAAAATTTTTAGTCTGTAAATTAAACAAATTATCACAACTTAAGCAAATCACCATAAACGAAACTTAATTAGTAAAAAAAATAGATTACAAAATTAATATGTGATTTATTATTTCCATAAAAAAAATAAGGATAAAATAGTTATTTAATAAGTTAATAAAATAAACTAAAATGAGAAGATGCATGTAATTAAGTTGTAACCCCTGGCTTCCTCTTCGGATTGATAATCATTTTATTTTGACAAGAGTATCTTCGTAACCATTATTCAATTGGTAGTATTCTTGAGGGCAAGGTGAGTGTCCTTTATAGTTTAGATAAGATGAGTATGAATCAATATCATCTTTATAAATTGTCATCATATATCCTTGGCTTCTAATGCTATCACTCTCACATTCTTGATATGCTTCATATCTTTTTAGGAACACTGGACATTCTTTCATCCAATGAAATTTACTCTCACAACACATACAAGGATCATTATCATCGTCCCAGTTCATGATGATATTAAAATTCTTGAGTTTCTGATATGCATGCAAGAATTACCCTGCACAATACAAACAAGGAACACCTCGTGCAATATTAAGCAACGAAAGTAAAGAAAACAAAACAAAAAAAATTGTTTTTTTAAAAACAATTAATAACTAAAAATTCAATTAACTAAACTGACTAAACTAAACTAACACTTTGCACGTTGATTCCCCAGCAACGGTGTGACAACCGGCATCCGAGCAACCATGAGCCGGAAATCCAAGGGTGTACACAATCACAGTGTAAGACATAGGATTACGAGAGAGAAGACAACAATAATAAACAGCAATAAAATTACACGGGTTTTCCTAAAACAGTTAGGAAATTCACTAAATCACATGAACATGAATAAGAAGAAAAGAAAACAACCTGTGAGGGAAAACAATGAACAAAACCTCAATGGATAACATTTGGAGTATCGATCCAACGAGATGTCGACATGGGTGACGATCCATGTGGATATGTTGTTAGATTTGGATACCCTAAATGAAATCTTTACAGTATCAAACAATGTCAGCAGTTAAATACATCGCGGTGTTTGTATGGGTGACGATTCATACAGATCTCAGCGTGAGTCTTTAACGTTGACGTAAAATAATAACAATTTTAAATAAAACCCACCAAAACAATCAGAATTTTAAAACACACAACCGTTCGTACGAATCGTTCGTACGAATGGACTCTCATTCGTACGAACCGGTCTAATTCGTGAAGCCTTATAGCCACAGTTTGCTCGCATGAATGGGAGCCATTCGTACGAACGGCTGATTCATGTGACAGCACAGCTATAAAAGCAACACTTACGTTTTTCAAACCCATTTTCACCCAACTCTCTCAACCGAACCCCCTTTCCGCCCCTCTCGATTTTCGGCCATTTTCCGTCCAAATCGTGTGTATTTCAACCCAACACCTCCATTTCAAGAATTCAACCCTTTTCATCTCATTTCGGTCAAATACGAGCTCCACAGTAAGTATTAGCACCGATTCTTAGCACCAAAACACTCCAAAACGTTTTGTCATCAATTTCGACCATAAAAACACCAAAAGCAACCACCGATTTCAAAAATGACGTTCTTGGTAAACTTGCAAGCGAATGAACCGTACGAAGGGCTCATTCATGCGAACGAGAAGCCTCGTTCGTGAAGAAGAGTTACACGAACGAGCTGCCGAACGAACGAACTATCATACGAAAGACATGGGTTCGTTTGTGTGAAACAACCATACGAACGAAGACCCATTCGCACGAACGGATAACACGAAGGAGAGCATGCATTCGCATCACTCCGTTCGTGTGAATGAGGTTCGCACGAACCACCAGTTCGCACCAAGAACAGCCCAAAAACGACTAAGTGTTGAAAAAGTTCTATCTTACACCGTTTGTATCAATAAAAACCGAACCTTAGACTCGATTTTAAATCTAATCAAACTAAAACCAATGAAAACACATTTTCTAGAATCACATGAAGAAACAGAGCACATAATCACCTAACACCTAGCTGACTAATATTTAACACATGATTGAAACCGAGAGAGCATATTGAGTGAGTGAATCGACGATCCAAGACCTCAGGTGAGTTCACATACCCCTTGTTTTCAATTTTCTTCCTTCCAACCTTTTGGGGCTGAGAACATAAAACCTCTTATTCGAGTGATCAACGAATAAGAATTATTTTCAAATGATTTCAATAAAAGGATCAACTCTCAATCTCTTATTCGAATGTTATACGTATAAGAGTCTTTCCAATTATTTTTAACTTAGCGTTCATTGCTCCATTCAACCTTTCATCAAACAAAAATAACAAACCAGTTCGAGGGTTCAAAACACAAATCATCGAGGAGATGTCCGTTGGCCACAACAGTTCGAGGCTTTGTGCCCAGTTAAGAGGTGAATGGACACAAATCGTGGAATTGTGTAGTGCACAATCGAATACCATCATTTTCATGGGAATCTCCCATCAAACAAACAATATTTTGTATGGTATCTGTCTAGGGTAATGTAACAATTGCGAATTTTTGATTTTAAATCATGTAATCCTAAATACATCGTTATGGGAAGCATTTCTTTTTAAACCGTTTCATTATTATATATATACATATATATATATATATATTCAATTTAAATTAGAATATTTCAATTTAATTAGATGTGTTATAAAAATTATTTATTTAAGGTTTAAAGCTTAAAATTTTATTCATTAAAAATAAATAAACTTTTTTTTTAAAATATATTAATAATAATAATAACAAGGCAAATATTTATAAGCATTAGTTATGTTATTATAAACATAACACTTTTGTAAAAGTTAATAATTAAACTTTATAAACTTTATTTAATAATAAAAAGATTATTAATCTTGTTAAATTTTATATTTTATAAATTTTTATAAGTTAAACAAGAAATGGTTAAGTCCAAGGGCCATTCATGTCATAAAATAAACTAGGTTTATGTGGTTTTAACTAAAGTATGGGAATAGGTTGATTAGGAGGGACCTAACATGCCAATACCCCAAAGATTCAGCACCCCCTTGTCTTCCTCGAACGGCTGCAAAGCCTGCACACCACCGATCCCCCTCCAATCGCGAATTCGGCCATTAAATGCAACCACCATGCTCGGCCGACCCTAATCCAACCTCCAACGATCGAAATTAATGCATTTAATCGAGGCATCACGCGGATAATCACCATCATTATCTCAGCCGAAGCGGTCCATAACTCGAATTCATCCTTCCCGTTCACCGAAATCAAATCAAACACACACACATACACAGTTGCGACACCCATCTGAAGCTATACGAACCATCAATTGCATCTCTAAATCACTGGAACTTCGATTCAAGCTCAAGAACGGCCGAGACCTTCCACGAACTCAAAACCCCTTCGAACGAAACGATTACAGGTTGGTATCATGCTCATTAGACTCGCCTCTTAGCATAGAACAAAAGCCCTATCAATTTAGGGACTCTCATATGCTCATTCGATCGAATCCGGGCTAGGATCAAGCTAGGGTTTCGACTTTTAAGGAATTGGGGAAGAACAGTGAGGTTTGTTTATGTAACACCCCGACCGATGGCGGAAACGTCGGGATGCCACGAGGGATGTGTAGATTGTTCAAAAGCTCGTGGGCATCTAAATTAAATCATCATATAACATTCCATCAACCAAATTAATTACACAAAAATCATGTCTATCATGAATTAAATACATTAGTTACACAAAAGAATTAGCTAAACTAACTAAACTCTAATCGCCAGAATTTTAGTTAAATTTAGCTAAGTCCAAGATCCTATGTGATGATGTCCAAAATATGAGAGTCCATCCTTCTCAACCTACTTAGCTTCATCACCTGAAACATGTAAGAAAATCAAGTGTCAACTACTAAGTAGTTGGTGAGTAATCATAAGTTTTTATATTTAAAAGTGTTTTATAAAATGAATATAAAAGTTTGTGTTTTAAAAGGTTTTATAAAAAGTTTAGATAAATTGAGTATAAGAACTTATGGTTTGTCTGAGAAAATCCACAAGAGTACCTGTGTGACAATCCAATACATATCCCAACACAATCAATCAAACACATAAACAAACACACATTCACCTATCTCACATATTCATAGATAATCATAGATAATCATAGACAATAATAGATAATCAATCACATAACCATTCAACCAATCTCAAACATCAATATTCTCAAATAATATCTGTGACTATACATGGAAATTATGTAATTAACATAAGTTAAAGACATGATCCATGGAGTGGAAGCTATCCACGTGACAATACATGAAACCAATGCAATTAACCAAGGTCAAGGCAATGTTTCACGGAGTTGTGATAATCCAAGTGGCAATACATGTAATCTTTGTTATTGACCGAAGTCAATGACAATGTTTACACGGATGTATAATAATCAATGATAGTCCATAATAATGATAATCCATAATATGAATATCATATTGATAAACAGGTATCATCCATGTGTTATCAAAATAATATTTTTAAAATTGGTATACATGTTTCACCTCCGAGTTTTAAAACAAAACGGTTTAAAAGAAAGGGAGGTTATGAGAACTCACCTGAGTCTTTAGATCCGGTGTTCTTGAATTTTGCGCGCTCGCATACGTAACTCAAAGCAACTCAAAGATCTGTAATTATCGTGTATTTCATATTCATAAGTGTATGTACTATGTTTCAATTACATAACCGTAAGTGTTTATCTTTTAAATTATTAGTGTTTGGTTAACTTAGTTCATTTGTTCTAAGTTAAATTGTTACACCTACAATTTTTATTATTCATCATCTTACAAGGATAATTCAGACTTATTAGTGTTGATTATCCAATATATGATGATTCTTTACATAATGTATCAAGGTTATATAAGTTGTAAGGGCTTTATCTCTTATAAGCTTATGTATGCCCATTAATAGTCGCATGCATGTAAAATCATTAGCTTTAACCATTTAAGCTTAAGTTATAAAAAAATCCATATCAAGTTTAGGTGGTTACTTAATTTCTTTTCACAACTTCTCAAATGTCATAATTTATTACGTTTAACCTTGTTACTATTATACAAAGATGGTCAATAGGGTTACTCATGCATGCATGCATGTTTTCATATAGTTTCCCATGTCCTTTGATTATTCCTTTCCTTAGTTAAATAAACTTAGGTCTTGTTCCCCAATGAGGGCAGCGAACCTATGTTTAGAAGGACATAGGTTCGGCTTCCACTATCACAAAGGTTCGGCCCATTGTTCATTCATACTAGGTTCGGCCAAGAGAAAGTTTAGGCTAAAGCTTAACCAGGTTCGTCCCCATGATCTTCCAAGGTTCGGCTATTTCCCATGCAAAGTTCGGCTGAAATGAAGTGTAGGTTCTCTGAGCTTGTAGGTTCGGCTAGAAATGGTGTTAGGTTCGCGACACACCCCCTTAGGGTTCGGCCAGACCTGAAGAAAGGTTCGGTGCATGGCATCAGGTTCGTCGCTCCAAGGGTTACTCAGCAAAGGTTCGTGGCTTAGGGAGGTTCGCCACCCAATTGGTTCGTAGGGTTGTCAAAGGTGCTGCTCCACGAACCCTTATGGTTCGGCTAAGGCGGAGGTTCGCCCAAGGGAGTGGGGTTCGGCCAAGCAAAGGGCTCGGCTGATGATCAGGTTCGCGTAGGGTTTGGGGCCTCACAAGGTTCGGCCAGCTGGAAAAAGGTTCGGCCACCATGTGATGGTTCGGCCGAGATAAGGGTGTAGGGTTCGCCGACTAGCCAAGGTAGGTTCGTGAAGTCCCTTGATGATAGAAGGTTCGTGGCTCACCAACCCCATCGTGTACAAGGTTCGGCCAGCAGTTTCCTGGTCACGAACCTGTACATTTTCGGCTCAGACTTTCCCATCTCCTACGGATTAAAGACACACATGGTTTCCAGTCACTCGCATACGTGTAGATTAGGGTTTTCTAATTAATAAACTCGTTTACACTAGTGTTGATAACAACCGAGCATGTTCCAGATTTAAAACAAACGAAAAACTTTAAGATCTACCTCGAATGTCGGTTAAACTTCAAATCTCTTCATATCCCCATGTTCCCCTCGATCACACGAACACGTAGGCGCCAAGATCTCGCGATTCCGTTGAGAACCGAAGAAGTTAGGCTAGAGAGAAGTTAGAGAGAGGGTGGTGGTGCGTAAATGGTGAACTAGAGAGAGAAAGGGTTGAGGAAAAGTGAGGAGAAGGAAGAAGAGTTCTTCCTTATATCACGTATTATTTCCCCGTGCCCGGCCTCGTTTTTATCGCGATAAAATAAATAAATTGCTCGGTTTTAAATCATAAAATGTATTTAAAACCCAAGTATTTTAAATAAATATGTTTTGTTGTAATAAAATGATTTTAAGAAAATCGTTTAAATAAATTGTCTCCGTTTATTTTTATTAATCAATTATTTAAATAATTTAATTTGTTTGTTTTCGTTTCAAGGTTGTGATTCCTAATAAACGTTTTAAAATTCCATTCATTAATTTAATATCGTTAGATATTCTTTACTTATCTCTTCGAAACGTGCTACTCGCGTACGTATTCGTAAAGATCGTCACCTTTGCGAATCCGACGCTTGTATCGTATTTCGATTTGATTTACAATTTATGGAATATCGTTTCAGAATATTATTCTTAATAATTATATTCGTGTGAATCGTCACTCACGCGAATACATTATTAAGTTAATAATTCTGAATCAATATTCGCGTTTAAATATTGTTCGTAACCTCGCCATCGCGTATTCATTTCTAATTAAACTTTTATTATTTATTAACTTTAATATTATAAATCCCAATCCAAAACCCACTAAACCCAAGTCACTGACACATCTATGATAGACCGAAATATGCATATGTATAGGGCATATGCAGAGGAAGATCGCAACCTCCCCTACACCGTCCCACCGCTATTTCGATAAACCATGACCATGTGTCCTTGACTACGTTTAGCAATCCAACCATAACAAACTCCTAATTCCTTTCCATTTCAAACCAGTAAACCATTATCTGTGTTTTCATCTGCGATAAAATCACTGGTTCTGTTTAGTTAGGTTACAACTAAACTTCCCATGGTTTACGCGTATAATAATATGTTCTAAGCATGTATACCAATAACAGTGATAATCATCAAATAATGCACCCAATAATTCATTTTCATTAATACTTAGTATATCAAGTCGTAACAGTACAATCGTACGGATGTACGGACGACCTGAAGTACAGTGATGTTACAGTTTAACATTAATTCGTTTCAGACATCATCAACAAACTACTCACCCAGCCCGGCGGTTAGGGCGCTGGGGCTGGGTGGTGTAGACCATGGTTCTATTCCTGTCTGGAGCATCCAGAACCGGTTTTTGTTAAAAGTCCCATTTTTTTTTTACTATTTTAAGGTTTAAAAATTCTGGGTTTTGTTATAAAATCCTATAAAATATTTTTTTTGACCTTTTAAAGGTTCTGTAAAATTTTAACTAATTATATAATATTATTTTGTTATTATTTCTTTAAATAAGTTATATTATAAATACAATAGTAATTCTTTTAATGTAACAAAATCTTGAAAATTCTAATTAATTATTTTAAGCTATTTTTCACATTCTGAAAATATGTAGAATAATATTTTTGATAATGTTAATTATTTAAATATTAATAAAAGTATAAAATCATTATTTTCTTACATATAAAACAATATACTAAATCTATAAATTTATAAAATATGCAAAAAGTTCACAAAAATCATTTAAACTTATTGTTTTTATTATGAGACTAAAACTTTTATGATTCAAATTATTTTTATTAACTTATTCTTATCAAACTTGAACTATGATTCATTTTAATAATTATAATTGCAAAATTTTATTTAAATAAACTTTGTATAATTTTATTTATATTTTAGGGAAGTCTTTATAAAAATTATGTTAGAATGTATCTTAACTTAAAATCTTAAGTTAATAAAATTAATTATTTGAACTTATAAATTATCTTACTTATTAAACTAAGAAAGCCTACTTTTATGACTTTAAAAGTCTATACAAAATAAGTCAAATGAATCGAATCTAAGCCCTTTAAGTCTAAGCTCGCTTTATGCCTTAGAATGATTAGAGACTAAGGAACTTGTAGACATATTCTTATACTTATGATTCCAAAAGCAGGTTAACAAGTGCTTGATATTACACAACTTGCTTAAGTTTTAATTTTTGGAAGTGCTTAGCAAACAAGTGAGTTTTCACAACCCCTTTTTAGTTTTATTTTATTTTGGGCTGTCACACATGTCCTTATTTAAATGCTTAAACTTTATGCTATTCTTGAAACATATGCAAACTATGAATGCTTTGTAGTTGAATGTTCATTATGTGTTGATCTTGTGGTGTATTCATACTTGTTCTTTTGCTTTTCTGCACATATACTTAGTACTTGGTTCCTAAGAGAGTCGCGCTCTCTTCGCTTTTAGTGTTAAAAAGGACCGGTACTCTATTTACCCTTGCTTGTGACATTCATAATATAATATTCATGTACATTGCTATTAAGGTTTGCATACTTTTAAACTTATACTATTATAACCATGTGACTACTCACCAACTATTCAATTAGTTGACAGTTACTTTACATGTGTGACATGTTAAGTGAAGAGTGTTATGACAAGTCTAGGATAAATGGACCTAGATAGACTTATCAAGAACTTTAGTTTTAAATCTTTGAACTTGTATTTGACTTTCAAATTGTGTTGTAATGTTGTGTTTGGACTTTGAAATTTAGTACCTTACACTATGGAACTTTAAATTTTATATTATGAGCTTTTGAAACAATCTTTCACAAATCATGCCCCGGCATATTCCGCCACCGGTCGGGATGTGACAGATTGCTATCAGAGCCATGGTTATAGGGAATTAGGTTATTACAATGGTGACCTAGACTATAACTAAGCTACCTTTTTTTATATGAACCTTCCTATGCCACTTATTATTGAACCTTTAGTGAACTTGTATTATGAACCTTTAGTATTGAACCTTTAGTGTGAACTTGTATTATGGACCTCTCCTATTGAACCTTAAAGTGAACTTTCATTATGAACCCTTGCTTTGGTGAACTATCATCATGAACTCTTGATTAGTGAACCTCCATTATGAACTTTACTTAGTGAACTTTCATTTTGAACTCTTGCTTAGTGAACTTTCATTCTGAACTCTTGCTTAGTGAACTTCCATTTTAAACTCTTGCTTAGTGAACTTTGATTCTGAACTCTTGCTTAGTGAACTTCCTTTCTTAGTGAACCTCCATCTTGAACCACTAATATTGAACTTTTAGAGAACTCTCATAGGAACCTTATTATTGAACCTTTAACCTTAGTGAACTCCCAATACAAACCTCATATTAAACTTCTATTTTAAACTCTCTACATTCTTGCAAGCTCGTGGACTCTACGTAGATTTTAGGGATTCGAGGTCCTTCTATCTCTTCAAAACACATATAAAACGTAGGTATATCTTTGTGATCTTATTCTCGTTAGAATTAAGTTTGTAAGACAGACATGTATTAACTGGACGGGTGAAATACCGTTAGTTGAGAATCCTGTCTAGGAAAGCCGTTTAGCTTTCCTGGGGACTCTCGATGAAGGTATCTTCACTTATAGGCCAAAGCATGTCATAACAAACGTCTCGCAAGCTGTACAGTTCTAATATGTCAAAGGTGTTCTGATTGGGATACCATTCCTCTAAGGTTAGACACCTTACACCTATGATTAATAAGGGTGATTCCTTATTTCATCAAAATTGTAATAGTGTCATGATTTCTAAAATCTTATAATACATATATCATGATATTTCATCTTTGATTTTGTAAGGGTGATTGCTTATAATCTCTAAGAGGTCATGATGTCACTTATACATTCTATACAACTCAAATGAATCTTATAACATTATATATATGGTTAGTGACGTTCATTCATCACTAAACCTATGGTATTATGATGTTAAATCCTTATACATTCTACACAAGTCAAAAGAGTTGATGCCATTATTCTAGGATGAATGGACCTAGATAGACTTATCAAGAACTTTAGTTTTAAATCTTTGAACTTGTATTTGACTTTCAAATTGTATTGTAATGTTGTGTTTGGACTTTGAAATTTAGTACCTTAGACTATGGAACTTTAAATTTTATATCATGAGCTTTTGAAACAATCTTTCACAAATCATGCCCCCACATATTCTGCCACCGGTCGGGGTGTGACAGGTAATTCACGAGGACATGCGTTCACACAACATCACATCGGGAATTCGCTGAGGAATTCTCGAACAATACACATCAGAGTCATTTACCATTAGTTGACGCAGGTCAACCGACGGTAACGTAGATGGTACCATAGGTTTAACAAACCTCCAGCGCTGAGGCTGGTATGTTACACACAGCTAACATACAACAACAACTCAGATTAGTTCCAGGGGAACTAATCACACAAACATATCAGTTAGGGTTGGTAAATGATCACAAGGGTGATATTACAGGAAGCTGCATTCCAGTTATTGAAACAAAAACTCTGCAGTGCACCGATTCTGTCCTTACCGGAAGGAACGGAAGATTTTGTGGTGTATTGTGACGCATCTGCCCAGAGTTTGGGGTGTGTGTTGATGCAACGTGATAAAGTGATTGCTTACGCGTCACGACAACTGCGACCACACGAAAAGAATTACACTACTCATGACTTGGAGCTAGGAGCAGTGGTATTTGCCTTGAAGATTTGGAGGCGCTACTTACATGGAACCAGGTGTACCATTTATACAAGAGTCTACAACATATCTTTGATCAGAAGGAGCTCAATATGAGACAGCGACAATGGGTCGAGTTGTTGAACGACTACGAATGCGCAATCAAGTACCATCCGGGAAAAGCTAATGTGGTAGCTGATGCTGTAAGCAAAAAAGAGACAACATCAACAAGACGGGCTCGCGCACTTATGTTAATGATACATACTGACTTACCTGACAAGGTACGCAATACTCAGCTTGAAGCCTTAGAAAAGGATAACTTGGAACAGGAATCCTTACGAGGAATGGAAAAACAATTGGATGTCATGCCTGATGGAACTCGTTGTTTCATTAATCGACTTTGGATACCTTTGCATGGTGGTTTAAGGGAACTCGTGATGGATGAAGCGCACAACTCTAGATATTCAGTCCATCCGGGGTCAGACAAAATGTATCATGGCTTGAAGGCACTGTATTGGTGGCATCACATGAAAGCCGACATTGCTAAGTACGTTAGCAAATGTTTGACTTGTTCGAAAGTCAAAGTTGAATATCAGAAACCATCTGGTTTGCTGCAACAACCAGAAATACCTATGTGGAAATGGGAACAGATTTCGATGGATTTCATTACTAAGTTACCCCGTACACCAAGTGGTTGTGATACGATATGGGTAATTGTTAATCGATTAACGAAATCTGCACATTTTTTGGCAATTAAGGAAACAGACAAAATGGAGAAATTGACTCGCATTTACATCAAGGAAGTGGTATCGCGACATGGCGTACCGATTTCCATCATATCAGATCGGGATGCCCGATTGACTTCAAACTTTTGGAAATCTCTCCATAAGTCATTGGGAACTCGTTTAGACATGAGTACCGCATACCATCCGCAAACCGACGACAGAGTGAACGTACAATTCAAACGCTTGAGGACATGTTACGAGCTTGTGTCATTGATTTTGGTGATAGCTGGGAAAACCACCTACCGTTAGTGGAATTCTCTTACAACAACAGTTATCATAGAAGTATTCAGGCAGCACCGTTTGAAGCTTTATACGGTCGTAAATGTCGTTCATCTGTTTGTTGGGCTAAAATTGGTGACAGTCAGATAACAGGACCTGAACTAGTTATGAAACGATTGAGAAGATTGTACAAATCCGGAACTGTCACACCCCAACCGACGGCGGAATGCGTCGGGGCGCGAGTTTGACGGTTCATTAGCTCATGGTGCTATTTTAAGTTTCAATATTTAATGCATTATTATTACAAAACTAAATACCACATTCATTAATAATAAACAACCATTACATAACTTGAATCAAGAATTACAGTTGAAAAGTCTATACATTTGTTTCAATGTTTAAACTAGGTCACTAAGCCTATCTTATGTCTTCATCATGCTTCCTTATCCTGTTACACATGTAAAATAGAGTTTGTCAACTATTTGCATAGTTGGTGAGTTTACACACAAAGTTTAAATAATAGGTATAAAAAGGATGCAAACTATAGCCTAACTAGATATGTATCATAAGCATAGCATGAATACAAATTTGAATAAACTGAATGAATGAATAACGATTGCTTGTGTCCAAACTAGTATCCTTACAACATGTTAATTCAAGTATGACCATACTTTAAATTAACAGTTATAATTCAACCACTTTGCTAGGTGTACTTTTCACCTTTTTCACACAAAGGCAAAAGTCTTTGCGAAGATAGTATCTAACCATCTTAGGCTACTAAGTACTAGATTGCTTGACTGGAAACACACATAGAATCACGCATAGAATCAACACATTATATAAGCCTAGCCTCTAACACATAAAGCTAACTAGTCTAAGGCTTGCATCGTAGATTGAATGAATAATAGATTGAATAAAGTTTGAATAAGACATGTGTAACATCCCAAAAACAAAAATGTAAAAGGGAGTGTGAAGAAACTCACCTTATGAAGAAGAATTTAGATCAACAGTTGTATCAAACTAGATGCCCTGAGGATTGAACGTACGTGGCTAGACAGCAGCTCAAAGTGTAGGATCAGATGTTCTCAATTGATAAATCAGTAGAGTATAGCAGCGGAAATCAACACAGAATTAGCATAAGTAAAGTAAGAACAATATCAATCAAACAGTAACGCAAGTTTGTTATAGAGAGAGAAGGTTTTCTGTAAAAGGAATATCTCATTCAATTCATTAACTTCGTTGTTATTACAAACATGTCAACTGCCTATATATATAGAACAGTGACGTCTGATGATGTCACATGATGTTGACACCTAACAGACAAAACAAAACAACTGAAATAAACTAAACTACTGAGAATGTCTTCAACATCTGAAGACAAACTCTACAAGTACTGAAGAACAAAACTACTGAAGACAAAATTACTAAAACATCTGATGAGTAAACTACTCATCAGACTTTTACAAATAATAAGGAAACTACTGAAGACTAACTACACACTACAACTCCTGATGACTTACACATCAGCTGTTGTATATATCTTCAGATCTTGTAACTTCTTCACATCAGCTTTTGTGTTCTTCTTCAGTTGTTGTAATGCTGTGAGACTTAGAGATTTTTCTGATCTGGCTTATTGGTTCTTTTAGTCCAACACAAAGGATCAAGTATACGATCCGAATGCAAACGTGGTTCAACCTAATCAAACGAATGCCACAAGGATGGGTAAAATTTATGCTAGGCATAGATAAATGAACGGAAATCGTAGGCCGGACTCGTTGGCTTAACGAGCCTCTACAAGACTACACCAACTCTAAAGGCGACCTAAACAATGCAACCTAAACAAACCTAATGCCGACAACTAATAACCTAAGCTCAACTACTTAGACTAGAAAAAAAAATAAATAAATGAATAATGAAAAGAAGAAATGAAAAAGAAAATTACCTCAAAGAAAGCTTTACAAACGAGACTATCTCGAAGCGCAACACCTCCTCGCCAAGAGCATAAAAAAAAACTGCTACGTTCAACATCCATTGGGATGTTGAACTTGTAGAACCACCAAAATTAGGTTATTCTACTTGTTTATACTCAACTAGGAGTTGCCAAGCTATAAGGGACCAAGCAAGGATATTTATAGGTGATTAAAGAGGAGAAATATTGGTTTCATGGGCGATGTGGGATGGGTTTTTATGCAGAATTCGCGTCTGGCAACTGTCAACAAACATCAAACTTGTTTTCGCGATTCCCGCTTCGTTATAACTCCGTTTTGCGCACGGTTTTCGCCCACATTCATCGTTTTCAGATTACTATCATATGGAAGAGATTAATCCAACATTAATGGTGTCGAGTATTAGGTTTAAGCATTGGATCTTGGCGTGAATCAAGGGTTACGTTCTCAAACTTTTGTTTATGATTCTTGCTTAGTTTGGGCTCGGTTTTTATTCACTGTTTGAATTTAGTTTCTTCTTAGTATACCATTATATCTAGAAGATTTGTGTGAGCCAAAATGTTAGTTCAAGTATGAGGAAATGTTGGCTAAATAGTCACCCGAAAGCGATCTTATGTCAAAACTACGAATACAACTATTCAAAGCATGTTATAAACTTTGTTTTTTATATACGAATATAATTATAATTCAAATAGAAAAGTGAAAAACCATGGGGATTACAGTCTCCCCTACTTTAGGTAATTTCGTCCCGAAATTTATTTAATAGGAATCGATCACTCAAGTGTTCATTATTTCTTTTGACTTGTTTTGTTTCATCTAACATTTGGTAATTGATTGAATGTTGATAGCATTTTAATTATTGTTGTTATAGGATAGCGTCTCAAAATTTAGACAGTGAGACCAGTAATTAGAATCTTAGGAGGGTTAAATTTTTTTTTTGTTTTAGAATTTTGAAATGCGAATGAACTTTAATCAGAATAGGTATGAGTAACGTACTCATATTTTAGAATTTGTATGAAACTAGTTTGCTATGAGGGTTTTAGATTTAATGATAGTTAACTCAACTCATGATGAGATTAACCGCAAAGGTATTTGGATAACTTAGTATACTAATTTATTGGTCGATTATTCTTGATTGAAGAATGGTTCACTCGAATTGTAGATTAAACTGACAAATCCTATTCTTGATCAAGCTTTCGGTGCTACTATCAATGTATTAGTGGTGCTTATATATAGGGTATACCGCAGCCAACCCACCACATCACTAATACCTTGATAGCATTCCAATTACCTACCAAGACTATCCTAAACCTAACTACATTTGAATAGATGCTTGAATACTTGACTATCTTTAGAAATTGTATGAGCTTAGAGATATAATCAATTGCAATCTTGCAATCGAATCTCATAGTTATATGGATTTCTAAATGATTGATTTTGAATATACGAATGATACTGAATACACTAGTATGTGATATTATATAGTTATGATAACTACTTATCATTAACCTTAGTTATGATATCACTGAATCTTTGAATAATTGTTTAAACATACGAATATAGGATAACTCATTTAAGAGTCATTAGCATGATTCCTATGGTTATCGATATCCTTAATTTGACCTGGTGTAAGAATACACACCAAGATTAGAAATGGAGTAAAAATTGATTTAACTAGCATGGTTTCTCGAAACTGTAGATTGAATTGACTACTCTAGCCCTTGATCAGACTTTTGATCCTACTACCAATGTACCAGTAGTGCTTATATATAGGGTATACTGCAGCCAACCCACCACACTACTAATACTTTGATAGCATACCAAATGCCTACCAAGGGTGACAAGAACTTTAGACAATCGTGAATAGGTGTGGGAGACTTTGACTTGCTTTTAAAAGTTGCATGACTATAGAGGTTTTCATCAATGAAATTTGTGCAATGGAATTTCTCGGTTGTAACGTATGAATTGATAGATGATTGATTTTTGGATAAACGAATGATGTAGCATACATAGATTTTGATATTATATAAGTTTTGATTGTTGTGATAACTAATTATCATTAATCTTAGCTATAATATCATGGAACTTTTGAATCTTTGTCTAAATGTATGAATATAGAATGATTTGTCTAAAAATCAATAATATGGTTCATGTGGACTTGTTTTAAAATTTTATATGGAATCACCCATACTTCAATTCGTAAGTCCACATTATGTCATTCTATTGAAATCTAAACATAATATAATAAGAAATAAATGTTTCTTGGTTTAAATAATAAAAGCAAAAATCATTATCACTTTTTTGAACACATAGAGAAGGATTTTTCAGAATTGAATACCAAATGACATGTTTGAATTATTAGGCATAATATCCTAGTGGGTTTATAAATTATAACATAGATGTCATGGTTAAAATAAAGTATGTGATATAATAACTTTATAGATGTAGTGACAAGTCACTAATCATAAGAACCATATCATCAAATTTTCTATCACGAGTTTGGATAATTAAAATATGTAATATTATAACCTTTTATATTTGTTGATGAATCACCATCAATAATTCTTGAGTATAATATTACTTATTTTCTTGAATCAAAATATACATCATGAATAAAGGAAAAAATAACACCATAACCTTTTAGATTTAGTGATGTATCACCATCACTGATCCTAGGTTTAATGTTAGTTAAATCATAACATAGTTAACACAGAACAATGATAGATGATACCATATTATGTGAGACATAGTAATGAATCACCATCACTAATTTCAATTATGATATCATGGAGTTCTAAAAACAAAAGCATATACATTATCAATCCAAGAAAAGTAACACCATGAAATTTAGATGCAGTGATGAATCACCATCACACATCTTAGATATAATATTACTAATATCTGAATCATAACATATGTAACATAAATCAAAGAGAATTGACATCATATCTTGTGAGACACGGTGATGAATCACCATCACTAACCTCAAGTATGATATCATGTAAGTTTAAGAACTTAAAACATAGGCATTATTAACCCAAGAAAAATAACACCATAACCTTTTGTTATTGTAATGTATCACCATCACAACTCTTAGATATAATGTTACTAAATTCTTGAATCATAACATAGGCAACATAGAACAAAGATAGATGATATCATATTCCGTGAGAATAGTAATGAATCACCATAACTATCCCCAAGTATGAATCATAGAGGTATTGAATCATAACCTATTCATTATAAATCCAAAGAAAGGTAACTCCATTGCCTTTAGATGTAGTAATGTATCACCATTACAATCTTAGGTATGATATTAATAACTTTTTTGAATCATAACAAATATATTATTCAACTAAAGAAAAATAAAATCTTGAGTATGATGTAAAGGAGTTGTTGAATCATAACATATATATTACTAATCAAAGAAAAAGAACATCATAACTCTTAGATGTAGTGATGTATCACCATCACAATCTTAGGTATGGCATTATTAACTTTCTTATATTATAACACAATTTTTATTATTCATCAAAGGAAATGACATCATAGCTTGTGAGATGTAGTAATGGATCACCATCACTAATCTCTAGTACGATATCATAAGATTTGGAATTGTAAAAGTAATGTATTGAAATCATTTTGAATCAGATTATAAATTTTAGGGAGTTGAATCCAAGTTGGACACTTTTTGACTTATTAGAATTAATTTTGTTTGCAAGATGTGTCATGCTTTGGCCTATAGGTAAAATACTCTCATTAAGAATCCCCAGGAAAGCTAGACTGGTCCCTCGTCAGGGATTATGAATTGCTTTCCTAGACAGGAGTCTCTACTAACAGTATTCACCCTTCCAGTTACTACATGCTCATCTTAACAAACTTAATTCTAACGAGGTTTTAAATCAAAATTGAACAGATAGAATCATTTTGAACTCGTTTGAAAACATAAGGAATGGTATTCACAATGGAGTACCGGGTGACATATTAGAATCATTTTTGTTTGTAAGATGTTTGGTATAATATGCTTTGGCCTATAAGTGATTGTACTCTCATCAGAAGTCCCCAAGAAAGCTATACAGGTCCCACAGTACATCGGGGATTTATACGAATAGCTTTCCTAGACAGGAATTCTAACTACCGGTACTACACTCTTCCAGTTAGTACATATCCACCTCACAAACTGTAGTTCTAACGGGATCTTAAAATTAATAACATAATTCCTATTTTGTCTAAGGAATAATATTAGGCATTAAGCCTAATGATTGTTGATATCATATCAACTAAAGGTTGTTTGCATGTATTTGAGTTTGGAATAGATTTCTCCTAAAAGCAAATACCAAGGCAATTGCTTAAACTAAGTAATCCCATGATATAAAGTAACTTAGTCTATGGAATTCCTAACTAGTGCAAGCAAGGCATATTAACAACTATGGCTTTCCTCTATGGTAACAAATATAACATAACACATAATGAATAGGTATAACACATAATGAATAAGTATATAACATATAACACATAAGCAAGTAATAAACAAACAAGTGTAATATGAGATAACTCATATTTGGGTTACCTTAGTTATAGTCTAGGCCACCATTTTCTAATAACCTAGATCCCTATAACCATGGCTCTGATACCAATCTGTCACACCCCAACCGACGGCGGAATGCGTCGGGGCGCGAGTTTGACTGTTCATTAGCTCATGGTGCTATTTTAAGTTTCAATATTTAATGCATCATTATTACAAAACTAAATACCACATTCATTAATAATAAACAACCATTACATAACTTGAATCAAGAATTACAGTTGAAAAGTCTATACATTTGTTTCAATGTTTAAACTAGGTCACTAAGCCTATCTTATGTCTTCATCATGCTTCCTTATCCTGTTACACATGTAAAATAGAGTTTGTCAACTATTTGCATAGTTGGTGAGTTTACACACAAAGTTTAAATAATAGGTATAAAAAGGATGCAAACTATAGCCTAACTAGATATGTATCATAAGCATAGCATGAATACAAATTTGAATAAACTGAATGAATGAATAACAATTGCTTGTGTCCAAACTAGTATCGTTACAACATGTTAATTCAAGTATGGCCATACTTTAAATTAACAGTTATAATTCAACCACTTTGCTAGGTGTACTTTTCACCTTTTTCACACAAAGGCAAAAGTCTTTGCGAAGATAGTATCTAACCATCTTAGGCTACTAAGTACTAGATTGCTTGACTGGCAACACACATAGAATCACGCATAGAATAAACACATTATATAAGCCTAGCCTCTAACACATAAAGCTAACTAGTCTAAGGCTTGCATCGTAGATTGAATGAATAATAGATTGAATAAAGTTTGAATAAGACATGTGTAACATCCCAAAAACAAAAATGTAAAAGGGAGTGTGAAGAAACTCACCTTAATGGTTCTCGATAAAAATAGTATAATGAAGAAGAATTTAGATCAACAGTTGTATCAAACTAGATGCCCTGAGGATTGAACGTACGTGGCTAGACAGCAGCTCAAAGGATCAAGTATACGATCCGAATGCAAACGTGGTTCAACCTAGTCAAACGAATGCCACAAGGATGGGTAAAATTTATGCTAGGCATAGATAAATGAACGGAAATCGTAGGCCGGACTCGTTGGCTTAACGAGCCTCTACAAGACTACACCAACTCTAAAGGCGACCTAAACAAGGCAACCTAAACAAACCTAATGCCGACAACTAATAACCTAAGCTCAACTACTTAGACTAGAAAAAAAAATAAATAAATGAATAATGAAAAGAAGAAATGAAAAAGAAAATTACCTCAAAGAAAGCTTTACAAACGAGACTATCTCGAAGCGCAACACCTCCTCGCCAAGAGCATAAAAAAAAACTGCTACGTTCAACATCCATTGGGATGTTGAACTTGTAGAACCACCAAAATTAGGTTATTCTACTTGTTTATACTCAACTAGGAGTTGCCAAGCTATAAGGGACCAAGCAAGGATATTTATAGGTGATTAAAGAGGAGAAATATTGGTTTCATGGGCGATGTGGGATGGGTTTTTATGCAGAATTCGCGTCTGGCAACTGTCAACAAACATCAAACTTGTTTTCGCGATTCCCGCTTCGTTATAACTACGTTTTGCGCACGGTTTTCGCCCACATTCATCGTTTTCAGATTACTATCATATGGAAGAGATTAATCCAACATTCATGGTGTCAAGAATTAGGTTTAAGAATTGGATCTTGGCGTGTATCAGGGGTTACGTTCTCAAACTTTTGTTTATGATTCTTGGTTCGTTTGGGCTCGGTTTTTATTCACTGTTTGAATTTAGTTTCTTCTTAGTATACCATTATATCTAGAAGATTTGTGTGAGCCAAGATGTTAGTTCAAGTATGAGGAAATGTTGGCTAAATAGTCACCCGAAAGCGATCTTATGTCAAAACTACGAATACAACTATTTAAAGCATGTTATAAACTTTGTTTTTTATATACGAATATAATTATAATTCAAATAGAAAAGTGAAAAACCATGGGGATTACAGGAACCGTGTGGCAGCGGCTCGGGATCGACAAAAGAGTTACGCTGACAAACGCAAGCCGTTAGAATTTCAAGTAGGAGACCGAGTTCTTCTAAAAGTATCACCTTGGAAATGTGTGATACGATTCGGCAAGCGCGGGAAGCTTAGCCCACGCTACGTAGGACCTTTTGAGATCCTGAAAAGGATTGGTCCGGTAGCGTATCAACTTAAATTACCAGATGAACTCATCGGAGTTCATGATGTCTTTCACTTTTCGAACTTAAAGAAATGTCTTTCTGATGAGACATTGAGTGTACCACTTGAGGAAATACAAGTGGACGAACAGTTATGGTTCATTGAAGAACCAGTTGAAATCATGGACCGAGAATTTAAACAACTCAAACAAAGCAAGATTCCGATAGTTAAATTCCGGTGGAATTCAAGACGTGGACCGGAATTCACATGGGAAAGAGAAGACCAAATGATGAAGAAGTATCCTCACCTGTTCAAAACAACAACTGCAAACACTGAGAAGGCACGTTAAATTTCGGGACGAAATTTCCTTTAACAAGGGGATGACGTGATGCTTCACACATCAACACTTCAGATTTCAAACGGTAAGCACAAACACTTTATACAATTGGTTTTGTTACAAACATTGTGCTACATTACATTTTATGTGCTACATTTCATATGTTTCATGTTATGGTAGTACAGACATGATTAGTTTCAAACATTTGCTATGTGCGAGGTTACATAGTACAAACAGTTGTGAACATTCACTATGTGCAAGGTCACATAGCTCAGTATGATCAACCACAAACATTCACATTTAGGTGTACTAACTGGTGTGCACGCAAAGAGTTACAAAGAACGATCACACTTATGTGTGATGTTACAAACATTGAACCTTGTGTGTGAGCACACACAAGTGCAGAGAATGATCAAATATCGCACTAACACGTACACTTTGAACTCACAAGTAGTGTCCTAACTATTTTTAACATTTAACAATTTTCGGGACGAAAATTCCGTTAACAAGGGGATGATGTGACAATCCAGCAATTCCGGATTAACCCCGTTAATCAGAAACTAACAGAAATGAGACAAAATCGAACACAATCAAACCTGAGGGACTAGAATTAAACAAAATCAGTCCGAAAACACTTAAAATACAAGGATTAAACTTGTAATACATTGAAATGACAAATTTTGACTTTTACAAGTCAAAATTCGGTTAAAACATCACATTGAATTCGAATTTCACATCAATAAGTAGTTATAACCGAATTAAACCAGTTATAATCATCACCTTAATGATGATTATCATCTAGCAAACGTTATTGAATCATTAAACAACAATTTAAGTCCAAAATAAAACCAACAGTTTGTAACCGTTCCAAACGAGTATCAAATTCATATAAGTCGTTCATAATTCATTCAATTGAACTCTAACATACACTAGTCGGCATTCTTATAAGTGTTTACAAACAACAATTCGATCTTAGAAGCCTCGGGAAGAAGATTTGATTCAAGGGCTTGGCCGAACTCAAGTCTCAAGTCGATCTCCTTGAATTGAACATCAAGCCAGGTAAATATTCACTTCTACACACTCTAAGATGGCCGACTAAGCATAGCCACATCTTAATTTCGGCTTTTAACATCGAATCATATCAATTTGATTTCTAGGGTTCTTAAACAAGAACGAATTGGGGTTTTCTATTCTAATGTGTTTAAAAACTAGATTCAAACATACAGAAAGTTTCGAAATATAGTATTAAACGAAATCCCCATATCAATTTCATATAACAATAACAAATTGATTAAGTTCAAATTCTAGGGTTCTTGAAACAAACGATTTTGGGGATTTTGATAAAAAGGAGTTCAAAAATCAAATTAATTGTTATCATCAGTTTCAGAAGACTCCGATTTACATAAACCCTAGGATAATTACATTCAAATGTAACGAATTATATGATTTTGATTATTAGGGTTCGTATAAGGAACGAAATTGGGGGTTTTTATTTAGATGAATTCAAATCTGGAATCAAATCTTACAGAGAGTTTTGGAACTTTCTATTTATGGATAACCCTCTATCAATTTTGTAAAATAATAATGAATTGTAGGAGTTCGACAATTAGGGTTTTTCGGTTAAGATGAATTGGGAATTTTGATGCAAATGAACTTGATATTCAGATTAACCCTTGTAGATAGTTTCGAAATCTTCATTTATTGAAAACCTTATGATTTTAAAGATTAACATTAACGAATTCAATCCAAACGATCCATGGATTTTAGTGCTTGTGTTCGACATGGGTAAACCCACATAAATCGTGATATAGTGAATTATTTTGCTAATTAAAACTACTAGCTAGGTCGTTTGGAACCATGGAATCGAGACCCTGTAGCCACAAGTTCGATTGGGTTCGAATTAGGACTCAAATTGAACTTGATGGTTTCGGTTAAGGAACAAGGGGGAACCGGGCTAGTTGTGGTTAAAATCATTTAAAACCAAGGGGAATTACAATTGCAGAAGTAGAGCAACTGGTTGGTTGTGTCCTGTTGGTCCAAAAGGTCAAGGGTTCGAACCCTGCCTCTTATAGTTTTTGAGATGTAAACCAATTTATGATTTTTAGTGGTAACTACTTTCGTTCGAACTCCGTTTTAACCCATTCCAGTTGCGTTGGAACCGTAATGGAATCCCGAACAAAATAAAATAATAAAATTTATATTTTGAACAAAAAGTTTAATCGCGTATAATTACGTGTCGTTAAATGATATCGTATATGTTTATACGATTTAATCGAACGAACTTAGATTCGTACACGATTTCATATGAACGATTCACACAATCTAAAATACATGTGTTGACACGTATGTAACCACAAACAAGATATGGATGTTACGAATAACACAACGTTATTGTTAAAACACAGATTCTTCGTAGAGGTTTATTTACGTAGTTCCACGTGTGTTGATCATTCTACTGCATTCTAAGGTGCGTACACGGCCCCTTTTCTTATTTTAACTGTTTTGGGGGAGAAAACATGTGCAACAAACATTTTAGATACATATCACTTGCATGAGTTAGCTATTTACGATAAGTGCGAACATAGCATTACAAGTCCTTACATATCGAACCGTTTAGTTGCCGTAGTGCAAAGCGTGGTAGTTGGAAATAGATCTATTGGGTTTGACAAACCTCACTTGGTAGATTGTAGGTCTACGCAAGTGTTTTACTAGCCAATTCAAACATTACTATTGTTTGTGCTAGACAATAGTGGAAAGGCAAATTACATTCTAACAGTCAGCTTCGGTGTCGACCGCTTATGTAAATAATACAAATGACTAGCTATCATGAATATGCATGTGTGATTATGTTATCTGCAAACATTTACTTTTCAAACAATTGTTTCAAACATTTGTGATTATTCAAACCTATGTATGCACCAACCTTTGTGTTGACTTGATTTACATGTTTTCTCAGGACACTAAAAGCACAAGTAAGGACAAGCATGGACTAGGATGTGGAGTCGCATGCATATATTTTAAAGTCTTGTGTTTTGGAATTTGGATATTTAAGACTTTGATTTGTAATTTACATTTACAAACCGTTACGTTTGTTTTTGTTTTAAAACGCTTTCGCAAACTTTGAAACTTTGATATTACAGTTTAGACCAAAATTATGTTTGAAAATCATATAGAGATCTTTCGCTGTGTCTAATGACTGAGATCCTGGTTTGTCACGCCCTAAACGGTAAGATTCTGTTAGTTGAAATTTGGGGGTGTGACATTGACCCTACGTATGCCCTATACATAAACTACCTTCGGTGATCTGGGATGATATCTGTAATGATGGTCAGACCGACCCACTTGTGTAGTTCTTTCGTGTTTTCAACACCATTCACATATCATATTTCAAATCGATGTGAATGAAAAGACTTTCACTAAACCTTTTCAAAACCTAATATTTTCGAAACAAATGTGACTCACCAACCTAGTGTTGACAAATTTTACATGTGTTTCAGGTGAAGAACAGGTGAAAGCAGGATGACTTTAGAAAGAGAAAGATAGGATCCTTTAGAAGAACCTACAACTCCTGCATGGAATCACTCCGGTTAGCCCGGATACAAGATTCAAGACCTGGGCGTGTGGAAGTAACCCTTGTGGGACATCTGGTCCTCATTCCAGATGTCCAAGTCAAGCTGTAATATAATTAAATTATAAATCAGTTGTAATTTAATTTTATTCATTTAATGTAGTTAGTAGTTCTCATATTATCATGTGCAATGTAACAATCTGATCACTCCGATTACAATCACGCCTCGAGACTATTCCGCCCGACGGGTCCCCGATCCGGCCCGCCGGCCCGGTTGTGACAAACGACGCCATTTTGATCGATGTAGAACGGTTAATCAAAAGAGGAGCCTAAAACCTGTGACTTAGCTACCTTTAACTAGTAATGGTAAGTAAGGTATCGTATCCACTGAGAATCAGTAGAAAGTGCTAATTGTTTACCAATTGGCTTGACTAACAAAGAAAACACAACTTTGATTTGAATTAAGAAACTATTGTAAAGCAAATAACTTGATTGATGATTTAAAAACACTAAAAAAATATGCTAACTTCTGGGTTTAGGTTAGAGATTCACAATGATTTATATCAAACTTAGATTAATTTACATGAACATGCTTAATTAATCGGTTTAATCGAAGTCAAAAAATGGAACAAACGTTTAAAGATTTGGTTATTCACACAAATGTCATCTAAATATAACAAGCAACCCGCAAATACAAATGAGTTTACGATGCATGGGAAACCGAAAACTAATGGCAACACAAAATCACTCATCATAAATAAATTGCTTGAATCAAACAAACCAATGTAGAATTCGCGTTTTGACAATAAGAACAATCCCAGCAACTAAGTTTTAAACGTAAAACAAGTGTGCGGCAACCCCGGAAGTGAGATGGGATACCGTTTCGCTATTGCTTCGGTGTGGATTTATCTCAGCCGTTGATTTCAAGGGTTGAATGATCAATTCAGACGGATCCGCGTGTAGAGTTCCATGTGTCGCTGCTAAGACGCGGCACTATTGACTGTCTCTCTTTCTTGTAGTGTAACCGGGGTTCTAAAAATTTATTTACAATTTTTGTTTGAGGATAAAATGCCACCAATTTTACCTTTCTTGATGTGTTTTCACTAAACTTATAAGTAGTAACCAAATAAAGCAAAATTGAAACTTTCAATCAATTTTTTTACCATTTTTTTTCGAAACATGGAAGCTGAAAAATATCGCACTAAAGAGTGTTTTATTTATAATATTTTTTGTTTATTAATTTGTTTATGATATTGTTGTGCGTTAATATTTTATGATGTTGATGATTACCTACAATGATAACAACAATAATGTTCTTTGATACTAATAAAAAATCTTGAACATAAAAAAAATTTCAAAAAAAATTATTTTAAAAGAAATCAACTACATGTGAAGCGACTCAATGATACATATTACGGACGCTTGAGGATAGTTAAACTGTCTCGTCATGCTACCTTCAGTTATTCTGGCAATTGATAGCTAAGATCGATTCCTTGATCTGTAAACCCTCGCCTCCATTAGGTTCGAACCCTGGATAAAAGCCCTGATTCGTTCTTGCACCTGAATATTCATTAAATTGCACCCAACAAAGTTTGAACCCAAGACCTCCACTTTGAAAGGGTGTTGTCTTTACCAGTTAACCGCAATTCTCCGGATATTAGGCATTTTTTTTTTTGCTGAAAACTAATTAATGATATTTCTTGGAAATTTGAAGAATATTTAATCGAAGTACATTCAATTCACATGTACGTGTAGCCTTGGCTGGTGACGATTACACGCATTTGGAGAATAAGCTAGGCTCGGTCTTCGATCTTATGATATATATTTTTTTACCAGAATAATTAAGTAAATAGGAAATAAAATTTAAAAAAAATTCCAAAAATAAGCAATTAAAAAAAATACCGGCCTATTAACAAAAGAGAATGTTTGTGTATTTTTAAAGAAAAATGAAGCAATCCAAAGCAATGTGAGGATTATCAAGATCTTCCGCAAACCCAGAATAAGTCATTCTAGACACCACCTCAACACCTTCAACTTTTGAGACATATCTCTCTTCGTTCTTTACAAACATCGGTCTTTGGTTACTAATCACGTTACGGTTTGGACTTGGTGGCCTCGTCTTTCTCCCTTTATAACGCCGCGATTGCGTGTCTTCAACATTAATGGCTGTCTTTGGTATTACTTTGGTTGAATCTTCTACTACTCGGAGAAGGTGATCTGATTCTCCCATTCGG